>JANHFP010003060.1:64919-79076 GCA_032468135.1 Calamaria suluensis | reverse complement strand
AAAGGAAAGTGAGAAGAGAGAAGTGAAAGTGAAAAATAATAGTGGTATCTCCTAGTTCATTATTGTCTTCCCTACATAATACTATATTCCTAGGCTATTAATAGATGTTGCACAATTGTTTCCAACAATCAGTCAATCTTATACTAAACAGAATAAATATCACAACAAATTATTTAATAGTTCACATAGGTATTATTTTAACTCAATTAAAGTAGCTATACATTTACTTTCATGTCAGCTGAGTGTGGTGAATGTCAGAATTATATTTTTTGCAGGTTTCCCTTCATCTTTCACAATATGACAATTTTCTTTTTTAGCTGTTAATAGATACGACTGAAAAGCTAAAACACAGTGGGATGCCATCAAACCCAAAAAATAAGATGTACATCTGAACAGGATAAAAGTAGGTCCATTTAAAAGAGAGAAATATGTCATCTAAGTATGGAAATGGTTCAAGTGGGCTTAATATGAAAGTTCTGTTCTATAGCAGAGACAGGCATTCTGATGGTTAGTTCTTATAGGAAAGGCTAACTCCCTTCTCCATTTCAGATTGATAAACCAAGTCCAAAGAAATAAGCAACCTTGCCAATCTACCTGGGATATTAGTAATGAGAATAGCCCATATGTTTTTACTTCTGTTGTATTTGATATGGTGATTTATTTCCATGAGATCCAAGATAATCCACCAGTCCTAGTCTTAGGACTATGGAGTATAAATCAGAGAAGCTCTTGTTTCATTAAACCTATCTGGTAGCTTGTACATTTTATAATCTTTGTTGTTAGTTGTGAAGTCATGTCCGACCCATCATGACCCATGGACAACATTCCTCCAGGCCTTCCTGTCCTCTACCATCCTCTGGAGTCCATTTAAACTCACACCTACTGCTTCAGTGACTCCATCCACCTTGTTCTCTGTCGTCCCCTTTTTTTGTCCTCAATTGTTCCCAGCATTAGGCTCTTCTCCAGTGAGTCCTTCCTCCTCATTAGGTGGCCAAAGTATTTGAGTTTCATCTTCAGAATCTAGCCTTCTAAAGAGCAGTCAGGGTTGATGATCTCTAGGACTGAGCAGTTTGATTGTCTTGCAGTCCAAGGGACTCTTGGGGATTGGGATGTCAAGGGGGCAAGGCAAATCTGAAATGTATCTTTGTGACCCATGCATTTAATATTTCATGTGAATCTAGATGTCTGCAAATTCCATTAGTTTTCTATACACAGGGAAGCTAAGACATTCACTAAATTGATACTCTCCCCCCCCCTTCTGTGGGGGAATAAGGGATTCTGCCTGGCATTCTGGTATAATCTATTTTGGGATTTCTACCATCACCCACCCCCAATGTTTTATAGCTCTTTTGCAGATCTGTTTGAATGAAAGAATGGGAATGGGCATTTTGCTATCCCTGCTTTATTTTTGGTGGTGCTGATGATGGTGATTAAGAACATGGCTTTCTTTATGTTTTCGATTAGGACACCATCAAGAGCTTCTCTTTAAGCAGTCTGGTCAGGAGGGCAGTATTGGATTTAGAGACAACATTCCTATTCTTTAAAGGTCTCTTTTGGTAACTATGTGAGACACAAAACCCTGCAAAATGAGTGGCAAGAATGCATGCTTTAGAATAGGTATTGTTTCTCCGGGTCACAAATAATGGCACATCTGATCTGCATTTCTGTATTTTTATGAAGCACTAATTAGTAATAATTTGTAGATGTATACATCAACGTTCTCTATAAATTATGTCTAGCAAGGTGACATAGCAAGATCTACATGAAAGACCAGAACCAATCAGCAAATTTCTATTATGGTTTCTATTATGTAACTTACTAATACTCAATACTGGCCCAAAATTGGACAGGCTGGGAGGTTAATGCCATACTAAAAAATCAGAAAGTAGCACTTGCAAGCTCACTAGTTCACTTAATTTAGAATTCTCAACTAGAGCAACTCAGATCCCACATTAAAGCATGTACAGTAGCTATCTAATAATGTACTAGGAGTTAACTAAAGCTACTTTAACAGTAATAAAACTGGCAGAAGTATGAGGATATTATCATACTAGCATCCCCATCTTCTATTAACTACTCCAATTTGAATCAATAAATCAATCAAATTTCATTGCTAATTGCACCATACCACTCCACTGTTTCTTTTGCCTACCAGTAGGTCTAATTTGGGCTAATCTGTTGGATTTAGGGCCTGCATTATTAAAATGAAAGATGTGTCATCAGGGCCTTGTCTTACTTCTTTAATCAAAGAGTTTAGGGCCTGTATTATGCAATTCTCAAACAAATCCCATTTGCCCTAATTCCATTTGCCCTAATTTAAGATGACAATCTATAGGGGAAAATAAGGCATGTATTTAATAAAAAGTTTTGACTTTTTGGTCAAACAGTTGTACGAAATGTGTTTGAAAGTGATTGGATGGAACTAAGCAGGAACTAGCTAAACAGGCCATTCAGATATCCAGGGGAATATTTTTTTCTAGACATAATGGGGTATAAGAATATCCCTGAAAAAGATAACTGGAAGAGTTGCAACCAATGCAACAATCAAATAAAAACAAAAGCAGAAAAGTAATTTAGTGAAAATTTCTCAAAATTGACCATCCCTAGTTTCCCTAAAGATAAAGGCAGGAGAGGGTAAATACATTAGTCTTACAAGGTTATGTTACTATAAACCTTATAATAAGAGTCACTTCAAAATGAAAAGATTGACAAATGAAATAAATAAATAGTCTAATCCCATGCTCTAGCAGAAGATCCTATACGAGGGGGATCAAACTCACAGTGTCACATTATCACATGACATATCATGACTTTTTTCATTTTCCTAAACGGGGTGGGCATGGCCATCACATAATGTGGGCTGCACATTTGACACCTCTGTCCTATACTATTTCTGACAAATGGTTGTCCAGTTTCTTCTTAAAAACTTCCAGTGTTGGAGCATGCACAACCTCTGGAAATAAGTTGTTCCACTGATTAATTGTTCTGTCAGGAAATTTCTCCTTACTACTAGATTGGTTCCCTCCTTGGTTAGTTTCCAACCACTGCTTCTTGTCCTACCTCCTGGTGCCTTGTGGCAGCCTCTTAGAATATTGGAACATTGCTGTCACCCCAATCCTTCTTTTCATTGAACTAGACATACCCAATTCCTGCAACTGTTCATCATATGAAAGCGACCTTAACTACAGTATATACATTTTTAGATAATATTGTTAACAATTTTAATTATAATAGTAAAATCCAAGACTAAAAGAATAAGAAGAAAGTGAAAGGTACAAAAGGAAAAAATCAGAAAATGGAAACTAAAAAAGAAAGAATAACAAGAAGAAAAAGAGTAATCTTCAACCTTCAATACAATTATAAATAATTTTAGTAACTCCTCATTCCCTCTTGGTTTACAATAGATGACCTCTTCATCCATATTCCATCTCTTATCTATAGGCAAATACACAAAGCATGATCTTTTCAGTCTTGGTAACACCAGAAAGTTAATTGAGGTTTATCAGAAATAATAATGTATTTTATTTTAACCTTGATCAAATAAACCAACATCATTTTCTTTTTACTTTAAACTGTCTTAATCTTTAATTCAATCAAACATAATTTATTTTCATTTACTCTTTGCCTCTTCTTCTTAAAGCTTTAATAATCATTTTTTGTAAATCCAATATAAAAATTATTCAAGTCAGTCTCTTTGTTCATTATTTGTATTTTCCTTTTGATTTTTGAAACATCAACCAGTTTCTTTGTTATGTCCAGTGAGACATTATTTTCCATGTCATGTTCATAGCCTGTCATTTATAGATCCATTTTCAATGCCATCTCTATCATTGCAAATAAAACTTGTTTCTCATCTGCTATTTCTTCCATAACATCTTTTGGACATAGTCTATCTATTGGAGCAAACATTACTATTGACACTATTAATACCAACTTCTGGTTCTGTTTTTCAGAAGTGTCCCTTCAGTACTTGCACTTTATGCTTTGCATCATTTAATAAGTCCTAGTTAGTTTCCTGTCAATCAGGCCTGTATATTATTCTGCCTTGATTAAAATATTTACTTCTCTCTAGTGTCCAATTTTTAAAGCTACTTAAAATTAATCCCCTAGAGTCGGAAACGACTAGATTAAAAAAAAAATCTTTCAAGGATCTGTATTTTATTTAGCTTTTGATGTTATCATTTTTTAAAATACTTAAGCTCATAATTAAAATTTTCTTTCATTAAGAATTGAAGGCAAACTCATCTGGATTTTTCACATTTGTTGATCTGAAGGTCTTCAATAGTTTAGTAGTAGTTAACAAGCGTTAGGGACACAGTGGCTCAGTGGGTAAGGCAGCTGAGTTTGTCGATTGGAAGGTCGGCAGTTCAGCATTTCAAATCCCTGGTGCTGTGTAATGGGGTGAGCTCCCGTTACTTGTCCCAGCTTCTGCCAACCTAGCAGTTTCGAAAGCACGTAAAAATGCAAGTAGAAACCACCTTTGGTGGGAAGGTAACAGCGTTCTGTGCGTCTTTGGCGTTGAGTCATGCCGGCCACATAACCAAGGAGATGTCTTCAGACAGCGCTGGCTCTTTGGCTTTGAAACGGAGATGAGCACCGGCCCCTAGAGTTGGAAACAACTAGCACATATGTGCAAGGGAAACCTTTACCTTTACCTAGTTAACAAGCAATTTCCAAACATAATTTCTAAATTCTAAGAGAGCCTTCAAACTTAGTGTTCTTTCAAAGGCACTGACAGTGGTTGCAAGCAAGATGGCTATTCCCATCATCTCTCAGTGCTCAAAATCGGCGAGGGACTGATGTCTTGCATGCGGGTAATCTACCCTCTTCTTGTCTGAGGAGAATCAGTGTACTCGCTAGCTCTCTGTTCTTCACCATGGTTGTCAGCCCCACTTTTTAGAGCCATCTTCTTCCTGTAAAAGCCCTGATAGCACTGTATTATTGACCAACTACAGATTCTCATTACTTTACAAGCCAGCCCAATGTAGAGTGCAAAGTAGTCAGTGAAACAGTAAATGAGGCAGGACTATGATTAGAGCCAATGAGTGGAGTTGCAATAAATGTAATTGTACAAAGTTTCTTGGACATAACTGTAACCTACTCAACCAGCAGAAGCTAAAAGACCATAAGAATCCCTTTTACAAGTCAGTTCCGTAAGAAGGTGTGTGATTTCACCCAGTAGTAAAGCTGATAATTCTCTGGAATTGGATAGCTTCCAAACCCAAGCATAACCCTTTTTCTCTGCATTCAGACTATCAGCCAGTAGATACCAATAAATCACTTCAATGCTTGGACCAAAGTCAAGATGGGAAATTAGGTATCATCAATATATTGATGACATCAGAACCTGTGTTGAAAGATGGCCTCACCCAGGACTTCATGAAATTTTTGAGAGCTTTTTGCAGACAGGAAAGAGCACTGACATGCTCACTGACACTGAAATGGACTTTTCCCTTCTTATCATCACCAATTGGAACCAACAGTCCAAGAAGCAAAACTACTGCAACTCACAGCCTCCCACTCCCAACTATTGGTGAAAACTCAGGATATACCCTGTTTTCCCCAAAATAAGACATCCCCTGATAATAAGCCCAAGTTTTCAGGGAAACATGGTAGTAATATGGAAAGCCACTAAGAGATAACGCAAGACGATGACAGTTATACTCACACCATAGGAGTATCCACACATGTAATTAATGTCACTTCTGTACAATTCTGTGCCAACCTTTGCAGATTTCTTAAAGAGTACTTATACTGTACTTATTTAAACTTTAACCAAAATCATCAAATTACAAGTTCCAAGTCCTATCATATGGCTAACAGTAAGTACAGTAAGCAAAGTGGATTTTGATTCCCTAATAGCAGTAAATCAACATATACAGTGTTCTGTTTTTATCACAGAAAATCTAGGTAGAACTTCAGAAGGCTAATTATACGTGTCTTAACAATCGTACGTACTCACCAGTAAGTACAGCTTTTGCAGAAGGATCTGCAAGATCTAAAGCTGATTTTCCATCTGTATTCCGAATATTTGGATCAGCTCCATGTTGCAGCAGTACTGAATAAAGAAATAATAATAAGTCTCAAACATTTGGCATATAGAATAAATGCAACTGCCAATAAACACATACACTGATCACACTGCCAATTTTTTCCAACAAAGATCATAATCCAGAAAGCTGCTTTTGTTTAATAGACTATTCAACTGATTGGTTTTTCCTCAAGGGGGGAACATCCCTCCTTATATCACATAACAATTTAGACCCATAAATCTACTATTAGGCTGCAAATTATCTCTAAACTAATTATGGACAATACAGAATTGACATAAATGTACAGAGTACATTCTCTATCTCCTTTAAGTGACATTTAGTGTAAAAGTTTCAAAAAGTATTTTGTCATGAACACATCGTCTAGAAAATATGCACATATAATTTGCTACAAAGTTTTCTGAGTAAGCAGATTGCCTGTTACATTGTTTCTTTTAAAATATATCAAGAATCAAGAACATCCAGTCACCTGCCACTTTGCCAACACAAAATTAACAATAATTATTCTTAAACAATATTGAAAATTGGTATATTTTTTTGCAAAAAGGTATGTGATAGTAATAGATAATTGTGTTTCATAGTGTTAAAACACTAATAATACTGATTTTTAGCTTAATTTCAATTATTAGCTATACTTTCTGCAAATAAATTGCAGTTATCTATTTTACTTTACCAAATACTCAGACTTTCAAAAACAAGCCCAAACTATTTTCTTTTAATAATACAGATAATTGAGAAGTATTATTTTATCTATTCTTGATTTTCATAGTAAAATTAACAATTTAGCTAATATAAAATATTTGTTCTAAAACACAAAGTAAAATGAGATAACAATAATTCAAAATAACTAGTATATTATCTGAATAAATATAATAAAATTAAGTAATTGGCATATTTAATACTTGGAAATAAGTAGTTGTTTATAGCAACATTAATTTTAAAAAATGAACATATACTGCTGAAATATTTCAATATTTCCACTTTAATAACCCACATTTCTCATATAACATTATTCTGAGCATCATTAAACCTTGCTTTATTCTTTATCAAATTTACTAATTACTCAACTCAATGTTCCACTTAACGGAAAGCTAATAAACCATATTGTAAATTAAAGAAATTATTGCACTGAAGCAAATTTTCTTCAATGCCGTAAGTTGACACTAATATTTATGTAAAACCATTAGGTCCTTTAGGATATAACTGTAGATTCCAAAATATCAGTTAAATTAATGTTAGTATACATTTTAAACTGATTATGTTTATCAAATATGAATTTAATAATGCCATATCCAATATATATCCTACTAAGAGTAAGATGGGTGAATTTTAGCTAATAATGAATCTAATTTTTAAACATTCCAAGAATAAAGTATTTCGTAAACAGGCCTTTGTAATAAAAACATTTCAGGAAGAAGCTGACACTAATTTTTGATGGAAAGCAATCAAAATACTTTATATAGGTCAGGGTCTGCCAACACTTGGGCTGTGGCCGAGTACTAGGCTGAGGCCCATTTGGAACCAGGCCATGGCTGGTGGGCACTTGCACACAAATGGAGCTTCATGCATGTGTGCACCTGCCCCTCACACAAATATAGCTCTGCATGCAAGCATGTTAGCCTGCCATTCACACGGAACTATTTCCTCTTCCTCCCTGCTGGTCTGCAAAGCCAGAAAGGTTGGTGACCACTAATATAGGTAGTCCTCAGGTTACAATGGCAATTGGGATGGGATTTACCATTAATTATCAATGAAGTCATAAAATGTGATGTCACATGACTGCATCACTTAGAGATGACAATCCTGGTCATCATCAGAGGAACTTCGAGTCATGAAAACCTAGAAAATAAGGGGTGTCAAAGCCATAAATTTCTTGTTTGTTTTTTAGCAAAAACACTGCACATATATTCCATTTTTGGGGAGTAGTGCTATAATTTCATTTATTTACTTAATGCCTTCTCTCTTGGTGACTGCCTGGACAAGTCCCTGTAGTTTTTTTGGCAAGACTTTAGAAACAATTTGCCACTGTCTGCTTCCTGGGCTGAGAGAGAAGATGGGCCAAGATCACCTAATTGGTTTGAAGGTAAAGTGGGATTAGAATTCCCGTTTTCCAGGTTTCTAACCCGGTGCCTTAACCACAGTAACAAACTGGCTCTCTGATAATATCTATTATACATGCAGTATTGATGCAAGATTGATTGATAGAAATTAAATACATATTTTAAACTTAAATAACCTAGAAGCAATATTGAATAATTATTTGAATGATACACAGCAATGTGAAATTAATCTGATATACACTTGGTACATTTGGTACATTCGTTGTCAGTTTTAATCAATATGCAATATAATTAAGTTTTTTTAAAAAAAAATACTTTTTGCCTCAGAGAATGATTCAGAGAGAAATACTATGCATTTAATGTTGAAAATATTAGTCTTTTTAAAATTCTATGATTAGATCAATTGCAGACATATTATAAGGGCAGATTTGAAGATAGAGCAATTTGTTCACAGAGAAGTTCCTAAGAACACTGAAACTGCTTCTATAGGTAGTCCTTAGTTAATGACCATTTGTTCAGCAACTTTTCAGTGACCATTTAAAGTTATCACAGGGCTGAACAAGAAGACCTACAAGTCCTCAAAGTTGCAGCAAATGCAACAGTCCCACAGAGATGTGATCCCAATTCAGACGCTTGGCAACCAGTTTGCAATTGGAATTGTTGCAGTGTCCCATGACCATCATTTTCAACCTTCCCTGACAGCTTCCAATAAACAAAGTTAACGGTAAGCTGGCAAGAAATTACAAATAGTGATTATGTAACATTTGTGCCATGTGGGGTTTGTTCATCATGTTGTGTTTTTACAATTGTGGTTTAGTGATGGAGCTTCAATTTCCAATTATTGTCATTAACAGGAGACTGTCTGTACTATTATGTAAGAGTGATACTATAATTCGATGAAACTTGAGTTTGGATAGCTCTTTTGTAACCTTTAACACTCACACACACACACTTTTTTTCTAAAAGCTAATCTTGTCAAAATGTTTTTCCTCAACAGTCAACAACATACTACTTCAGGATGCCAGCCAGGCCCCTTGCGCTCCACTATTTGTCATAAAGTTTACATATCAGTAGATCATTAGGATCTCTCTTGGGGTTTTTTTTTGAGGAAAGTGATTCAGGTTCTCTCATTAAATTATAGAAAGTTAGTTGAAAAATAAAAAAAGAACGGGGCTAGTCAGTATCTATGTTGCACCTTTTCTTTTGTCATACATTGTTCAAAATATAACAAATAAAAATGAAAGGCGCTTTTTTTAACATAAAAAAACAGTTAAGGTGTTTTGAAGAAATATGTACTTACCAATACACACATCTATCTTGCCTTTGATTGCAGCTTCATGCAGAGGGGTGTAGTTCCAGTTGTCTCTGGCATTTGGTTCTGCTCCTTGACACAGCAAGAGGCTAACTACCTCAGCGTGACCAAAGGAACAGGCATTGTGAAGAGGTATCAGTCCACCATCATCACGAGCATGGACATTAGCTCCTGTTTGTAACAGATGTTCCACAACATCCTTTCTTCCAAAACCTAGAAAATAAGTTGAATTAATGCAATATATTACCACTGTATATGGCACACAGGAGTATAACTCTCTAAAATAAATTTTACTGCATTTATAATTTACTCTGTTGCTAATACACTGAAAATAGTATAGCTCTATTTTGCTTTGTTGGTTTTTAAAAAGTTTAGAAATGCCAATCCAAAAATATTGTTAACCTTTTTCTTGATAAAATCCTTTCCCACGGCAGACAGTGTTAAAAAATAGAAGATATTTTTATTACTTCACTGGCCTGTTACTTTAACTCAGATCAGAAACTTTTTAGAGTTGTTGGTTAAAAATAGCTATATATCAAAATGTACATCTACAGTAATAACATCCAAATCAGGGTGGATACAAATCAATGGTTTTTTAAAAAAATAATTTAAAAAACAGGTTTTTTAAATTTAAATTGGATTTTTAAAAAATCAATTTTATTTTAATAAAATGGTTTTGGAGTAAAAATCTATCTAGTTTCTATTTAAGATATATTAATAATTTAGTTTATTCAGCATGAAATTGAGCTTGGTTAGGTAGCATGAGGCTGTATATTCTGCAATATTGGGACAGTAGGTGAGTCAACAGCGGATCAGAGGAGGAACTGCTGCAGGACATGGATGACAATTACTCTTTAAAAATTATGATTTAAGTGGAGTTGATTTAAAGCAAATCCACCCTAATCCAAACCAAGTAATAAACATATTTACATCTACTTGCTATGTATCATTATCATGTCCATCAGAATTTAACTCCTTCAATCAAAACTTCAATAGTAAAATTACTATTTCAAGCAAGATTACAGGGCAAAGATGCACAACACAAAAGGCCCCTGAAAGTCTTGCATATCCTACAGAGACCTTGTTACCAAGCTAGTTTGATATGATAGAAGGGAACAATCACTAAATACTTTATTAGCAGAATCATGTTATCTACATTTATCTTAATTAAATCTGAATTGCATATTCAGCTCATTCAGTTCTGTCATCCTTACTTTATATTTTTAACATCTCCTATGAAGCACATTATTAGAACTTAGGACATCAATTTATTTGCCACAGCCCTGAGCGTCCATTAGAATCAATGATTCCCCCCTCCACGTCCCCTCAAGATTTAAGTGTCCCCTTAAGGGTGATTCCTAGGGGAATTGTAGCTAGAGAGAAAATATTCCTTTCCCATGTGCTACAACAATAAAAAAATGCCTTCAGTGGCAATAAGGTTTAGAAATATTAGCTCCAGTAAAACTGCAAAGGTTCTGTCACTTTGTGATTGATAGAGCCTTCCCAATGTGCCTTGAAAATTACTTCTGCCTCACACACAGAGACCAATAACAATTAAGAACATTAAGCAATAATCAATTCTCAAACACCTATATGCTATAACATTCAAAAATCACTACTGGTATAACTAAATATGGGGTGGGGGATAACTCTTCTACGAGCATCAGCCTTTCTCTCTCCTCTTTCACCGTTTGTCCCTCACACTCTCCATGAATTTGTTTTGTTTCATTATGAATTTAACGTTTAAGATAATGGTGTGGAATGGAATGGAATTTATTAACTATCAGTTTTGCAGATGAACAAAGATTTATGACATCTATGTGAATTGAAATGGAATTTCAAATATTTTCATCAGCTGAATAAAATATTTATAATTAAAACCTAGAATTCTTAACACCTTATAATTTTAAAAAAATCAATTCACTCCCTTTTGGACAGTTTTCTTAGAGCTCCCTGACTGACCAGAAAAAATCTTCCGTGGGGCAGTAGGAAGGGAATGATATACTTCATTCAGGGAAGAAATGCAAAACTTTTACTGTCAAATTCTTTGAGCAGATTTTTTTTAAAAAAAAGATCAATTAAGTTTCAGCTGTTTGACTGTGACTGTTAATTGATATGAGTACTTTATTAGCAGAAAGACAAATATAAACTGAAATAAAATAAATGTTTGTGTATATTTAAGTGTCCCATCAGAGATCGTTTCAAAGAAATATTAAAGCAACCTTGAAAAAAGTTGTCACAGCAGACATTCTTGACATTTGATAAAATAAGTGGTTGGATGTATGCAACTTACTGTGGCAAGTAGCAAAATTGATTATTTTGAAAAACTGGATAATATGCATATATACCTTATTCTGATTCAGAAACAACAGTGTACCATGGAGTAAAGTATATATGTAAAGTAAAAATGAACATAAATGTTATTACCACACATTGACACAACAGCCTTTATTGACATAACAAATAACTTTCCAAATTCTACTTTTACTCCAATTTGGAATTGAAGTAAATTATTTGATTCATTTTGAAAGTTATATTATCTGTGCTTCGTGCATGTTTGGGTTTTCCAATCACTTGTGTAAATTAAAATAGTATAAAATAATGATTGTTTCCTTGACCAATTTCTGGTTTATTTTATTCCCTCAGCTCTGTAGGTTAAAGGTTCTGATATCAAGGGTTAGAATTACAGTGTAATCCTAAAACTAACTGTGTTCCAAACCATTTCACACATCAAAATCCATTTTACTGCTTTGTGTTACAGATATGAATCTAACCTAAGTCATGTCATTCCAGAATCTATTATTTATTCCTCTAAAGTAATTTTTCATACAATGGCACAGTTGACTAGTGTTAGAAAACAATTTGCACATCAATGCCTTATTACTGAACCTATAACTATCTGATGCAGATTAGGTGGAATTTCACAGATTGCAAGTGAGACCTAATCAATCTTACATACAAACTGAGAGCATCATCTCCAATACATTTATTATGTGTTTATTCCTTCAAGCCAGTTTTTGGCTCCTAATGATTGCCTGGATAAGTAAGTTCCTGCAATTTTCTCAGGAAGGTGTTTTGGAAGTGGTCTGTCATTTCCTCTTTCCTTGGAGGGAAGTGATTTTTCCAAGATTACCCAGCTGGTTTTGTGCCTAAGGCAGCACTAGAATTCAGTCTCCCAGATTTTATCCTGATTACATTATTAGAACCTCCATAAGGTTTTTCTTTAAAATGCTGACAATCAGAAATATTTGGATAACAGGAAGGGAGATGATGGGAGTAATTTGAAATAGTTTTGCCTCATTTTATTTTATGCATCTCAGAAAAGCAGCACATTTTTTTAAAAAAGTTGTGGAGTTTTACCAATAAAGGGAGAACAGTTGGCTTTGGATAGTCTGCATTCAAACATAAACATGTGTTTTCCATATTGTTGGTCCAAACAGAGAAATAAATGGGAGGAGTTTTTTTCAATTATGTACCAAATGTGGTTGTGGAAATTACAATATATTTTTTTTCATACTGACCTACATGCCTTCCCAAGAGAATACTGGAAACAGCAGTTTGAAGGGGGAAAGTCTATTAAACTGATTTAAGCATGTGATCTATCCTTTAAGTCCCTCTTTTGGAAACTTTAAAACATTTGCTGTAATTATAAACAGTGCTTCTGAAAAGAGAAAACCATTATTTCCATGCCTATTGTTTCTCACATTTTATATAACAAAACTAAAAATGCCAATTATGTAATCAACCATTCAATTTCTTAAATAATTGTTTAAGTAAAATTAGTCCAAGAATCACGCTTTCGAGTTTTTTATGCTTTTTTGCTATTTTTGCCATTTCTTTCTTGGAATGTGAAATCGCAAACCAATTTATTTCTCTGTTACTTCATACCACTCAATGGAATAATTTCATATGCAATTGATTTAGCAAGTCTAATTCATGAAACTCTATACCACATGATCTTTGAGACATCATATAAATATTTCTGACAATACATCTTCTGCATAATTAAAAGTTCACATTACTGTACATTTAATGAAAACCCTAAGCTGAAGAAAACAATGTGAGGAGGGAGACTTAGAAACAACTATTGCTAAACTGGGATTAAAATTCAAAAAATCTCTACATTCCTTGTTCTTTAAATGAATGCTGTAGCAAGGGATACAGGACTGTTCACCTCTCCAGGAATAATTCCACGTTATATAAAGAATCCTTTTCCAAGAACTCCTTATTCTCATCCTTAGGAACTATACATGTTCCCATCAAGGGATCCATGCAGAATGGGCATTCTCCAGGCAGCCCTTCTGAACCAAACCTTCATACTTTTCTTGCTTCCTTTGCCATATTAACACAATGGCTGGATTCACATCATAGACTAAGCCGAAATCTGACCAATTAACTATTTTATGATTTAATACAACATGCAAGCCTATTTTGCTCTCACAGCATCTTTCCCACTGTGTTGCTATAAGAAAGCAAGGACAGGCACAGCAGTTGCTCCCTCAAGGTACATTCTTTCAGCCCCTTCCCCGATTAATCTGCTTATCTCTTTCTTGAGCCCCCAGAAAGAATGAAAAACCGAGGAGAGCAGGCACAACCTCCTACACTCTTCACCACTCTGGGCAGGGCAAACCCTCCTTTACCCCTCTGCAACTCAGATAAGAGCAGAGAGGACGTTTCCCCACACAGGGGAAACTAGTCATTGTGCTGCCTCCTGTGCAGGGGCTTTTCCTTGCTA
>JANHFP010003060.1:0-12567 GCA_032468135.1 Calamaria suluensis | reverse complement strand
CATGGTGAGTCAGGGAAGGAGGAAGGGAGGATTTCTGCCCGCAGGACACCATCGATGGGGGAAAGAACGGGCCGGTCACCCACGCGCATGCATGCATGCCCCCCCGGTTGACAGCGCACATGCGTGCGCAGCCCCTCCCTGGTCAACGGTGTACATGCGCACGCAGCCCCCTCCCCGGTCGATGGTGCACATGTGCGCGCCCCGTCAACGTTGTCCTGCTTCGGCTCCCAAAAAATCTGGTCACCTTAAACTAGCACATATGTGCGAGGGAAACCTTTACCTTTAAAGACCTGGTTTTCCAGCAGACCTGGGGACCCCAGAGTACAATGGAATTCACCAAGTGGCTTATTTGACTGACTGGCTGTTGTTGCGCAGAAATGGGGGGTTATTCCTTTTTATTGCTTTTTACATTGGGATTGTATCTTTGTAAGCTAGAATGGCTGACAGAGGCCATATATTTTTTTAAAATAAATAAATAAACAACTGTAGAAAATGAAAAACAAAATTTGGGAGTGATGCATTTAAATCTCTATAATCCCATTTAAAATAACGGATAAAAAAGAGATATAATTCTTTAGGAATTCTGATGGTTACACAAAGTGAAAATTAAGTTTCATTTGCTGTTATTTCTTTCCATAAATATGAACATTACTTTTTTCTGCTGTCTCTCTATTATCCATCCTAGCACAGATGTGATTATTTGCTTATTGTCTTTGCAAAGACTAGTGGAAAGTAATTTAACCTTTACATAGTATTAGACAAACATCAGGGATACCATTGTATTGGTATAACTAAAATCACAACAGCTGAATTATCTGAGCTAAAAGAGAGTAGAATAGTTTGTAGGATTTAATTTTAATTTAATTTTACATTATTGAGAACTTGACCATAATCTTTGCAAAACATCTACTTCTGAGTAGCACCCATTCACATCAAACAAAGCTGAAAAATACATTTTCAAATCAGGTAAACCCAAACCTTCTCTCTCCCTTTCGTCCTGTAATACTTAATAACTTGTTTTTTGCCTTGCTACACAAATGTAAATTCATTCTTTTGCTCCTCTTTAAGTGGTGCATGGTATTGTCTGAAACAGAACCAACATTCTAGGCAAAATATTCATTTTAATCACAAATTCTTCCCAATAATGGCAAAAATTATCATTTTTGTGTTGTTATAGCTTGTTACAAACAACATTGTTTTAGAGATTAAAGTAATACTACAAATACTATTAGGTGCAAAATGGATGTCTTAGTATATATTTTCCTAACAGTGTAGTTGTATTTAACATAATTAACAGAATAACAGGGTGCTTGGAGGTCTTCTAGTCCAACCCCCTGCCCAGGCAGGAAAACCTACACCACTCCAGACTAATGGTTATCCAACATCTTCTTAAAAACTTCCAGTGTTGGAGCATTCACAACTTCTGAAAGGCATGTTGTTCCACTAATTAATTGTTCCAACTATCAGGAAATTTCTCGTAAGTCTAAGTTGCTTCTCTCCTTTATTAGTTTCCATCCATTTTTGTCTTGCCTTCTGGTGCTTTGGAAAATAGTTTGATCCCCAATATTGGAACACTGTTATCACGTCACCCCTTGTTCTTCTTTTCTTTAAACTAAAAGGTAAAGGCTTCCCTCGCACATATTTGCTAGTTGTTTCCATCTCTAAGGGGCAGTGCTCATCTCTGTTTCAAAGCCAAAGAGCCAGCACTGTCCAAAGACGTCTCCATGGTTATGTGGCTGGCATGACTAAACGCCAAAGGTGCACAGAACGCTGTTACCTTCCCATCAAAAGTGTTCCCTATTTTTTCTACTTGCAATTTTTACATGCTTTCAAAACTGCTAGGTTGGCAGAAGCTGGGACAAGTAATGGGAGCTCACCCCATTATGCGGCACTAGGGATCTGAACCGCTGAACTGCTGATCTTCCAATCGACAAGCTCAGCCGACTTACCCGCTGAGCCACCATCCCTAGTTCTTTAAACTAGACATACCTAATTGAAGCAACTGTTAATAATTTAAGTAAAACAATAGCAGTGTAGGCCTATCAGAGTAAAAATAAGTATTAGGCATGAAACATAATATAGAACATAGTCAATATTTTAAAAAGAAATCAATTAAGTAAGCAAATTTGGGAATATGATAAAATGATTCATCCTGATAGAGGAAATTAAAGATAGGAATTAATGAACGACAAATAGATAACAGCTGTATTTTTGTCCAGTAGATAAAAAACTATTACAAACATTTTTTCCCTCACCCATCCCACTTCAATTAGCGTTTCAAGAAATCAGCTCCTGATTTTCGGAGCACCAGATATGATAAATCACTAATAATCAGTACAATTTTAGGCATAAGCTTCCTGTCTCTCAATGCATGACAAATATTTCAGAGAGAAACAATATATTATATGCAGCTACTGAATCTTTGTGAAAATCAAATACTCAGATACTCTTCTATAGATTAAGGGAATAGTTTATTTACATAAAGTATCTATAGAGTGACTTTATGACAAAATGCTTCTAAGATGGCTAATTATGAAGGAGACCATTAGAAGTTGTACACATTTAAAGTCATTCTCTATGAACCCATCAACATGCTACTCATCTAATTATGTTATTTTGTCTAAAACACTGTCAAAGGTAATGACAGTGTTAAGGTAAAGCATTTGGGTTCGTAATGCTCTGTTCTTAATAAAGGTAAAGATATCCCTCACACATATCTGCTAGTCGTTCCCGACTCTAGGGGCCGGTGCTCATCTCCGTTTGAAATCCAAAGAGCCAGCGCTGTCCGAAGACGTCTCTGTGGTCATGTGGCCGGCATGACTAAATGCCAAAGGCACACAGAGCGCTGTTACCTTCCCACCAAAGGTGGTCCCTATTTTTTCTACTTGCATTTTTTACGTGCTTTCGAAACTGCTAGGTTGGCAGAAGCTGGGACAAGTAACGGGAGCTCACCCCATTACACAGCACTAGGGATTTGAACCACTGAACTGCCGACCTTCCAATCGACAAACTCAGCTGCCTTACCATGCTGAGACACCATGTGTCCCTGCTAGAGCTAATCCATGTGCACTAAAATATCTGGATGGTCCATGGAAATCCATCCAGTGCTTTGCAAGCTGTCTTTAATGTGAGAAGCTAAGATTGATACAGCCTTGATTAGAACTTTCCTCAACCTGAAAAACAGTCCATTATATTACTGGGATTTATCTATCTCTGTTTCTGTCCTTTGGAATTTCATACTTAGTTTTAGCTAGAGCTGCTGAAAAATTTACCACTGTCAATAGCCTCATTTGGGAAAAACCCAACAGAAAAAGATGGATCAAATAATTCAGTGGTGGGTTGCTACTGGTTCACTCTGGTTCAGATAAACTGGTAGCAGCAGCGGTGGGAGGCTCCACCCACCCACCCGGACATCATCAAATACGCTGTGCACATGCAGAGAAGTTTCTGCACATGTGCCGAAGTGGTGCGCGCAAGAGCAAACCGGTAGTGAAGGAAATTGAAACCTACCCCTGAAATGATTCCACTGAGCATTTGTGTCACTTAAATCTAATCATCTTTCTAGGCTGCAGAAATCAAGATGGGTACTAGGAGGCAGCAGAGAAATATAAAATAACTTTAATTTTTTTCTGCCATCTATAGTTCGTTTTCATGCATAACTTGATCATGCAAAAATGGAATTTTTTTTCAATTCACAGATAGTAGCATTAGCACTTATATACTACTTTACAGTGTTTTACAACCCTCTCTAAGTGGTTTACAGAATCAGTATATTTCCTCCAACAATTTGGGTCCTCATTTTACCCACCTCGGAAAGATGGAAGGCTGAGTCAGCCTTGAGGCTGGTGAGATTCAAACTGCCAAATTGCAGGCAGTCAGCAGAAGTAGCCTGCAGTACTGCACTCTAACCACTGCACCACCATGGCTCACTAATAACTGACATAAATATGGCAGGCACACATGTAACTGGTAATTCCCTTCCCTTCCCACAGCTTTCCAGTCTACATTTTTAAAATATGTAAAAGAAAAAAGGAATGATCAGAGTATCCCAATGAGAGATATGGTGCTTGTTTGGCAGTCCAAAGGGGCACGTCTAATTATTGGAAATAATGAGAATCAATTACTATTAGCAATGTGACTGTATCTGAAAGTCATCTGCTGGGAAACAATTGTGCCTATGGTTGGCCCTGTTGGATCAGATCTCTGGCTACTGGAGTAGATGGGCCACAAGTATGATCCAACAGGGCCTGCTTATATTTTTATGTTTTTATGAGATAGTTTCATGTCTGAACGTTTTGACCAAATTTTCATGGTGTACCTATGAGAACCTGGCTGTGTTGAGTCACATTCCAGTGTCATTTTTTTTAAAAAAGGGATTGAGATTCAAAATGTAATTTACTGTCATTGCCCTTGGGTTTGTTCTAGGTCACATCAGGACAAACATTGACAAAAGCTGTTTTGGAGCATGCTGCAGAAATAGGACAAGGAACAAATGTGGGGTTTCTCATGGAGTTTTCACATTCATACTGAGCTTTTTGTGAAATGCCTGCTAAATGCATCAATTTGGGAGAAAGTAAACAAAACGTATGACTTTCTATTCTGCCTGACATGAAATGGCTCTTTCCTCATCACATAGAATTCTTGTCAATTAGACTTCTATTTGTTTAGAAAGTAATCTAAATATACACTTGGCACCCACTGAATTCCGTATAGCAAAGGAGAAAGTTGTGATAAAAGGCTAATTTGTTATTCTATTATGCAAGAAAAGAGTTAACTGACAGTTTCTTTGTAAAGCAAGCAGCTACATTTCCCAGAACAGAGAGGCAGGTAATAGTTGGACAGAGTAAAAGGAGGGGAGAAGAAAAAAAGAGAAGGTGGCATTTTTTTACATGCTATTATTTTAACAATGAATATGTGGAATATTTTTAAGATTATCCAACAAAGAAAGAAACGGTGTCATCTCAGTATCCCTTTTTTTCATTGCAGAAAAGGGTCACCAAAATGCTGTTACTGAGGCTAAACACTACTGTAGAAGATGTTATTCATATTAATAGAAGCCCTTTCCTTTGAAATAATTACTAATTATCCTGGACAGCAGGCACATTATAATGATCACTGGTCTATCTATAATTATCAAAGAGGTAGGGAAGCTCTCTAATAAGACTGTGACATTAATCATGTCCTTCACATTCTATAAAAGAAAAATAGTGAGGGCTATACAAAATTGGTCAATTTGAAAATCAGATGTTCTGGAGAACTCTGGAATGTTCCAGAGCCTATTGAACCTCCTGGAACATGACATCTGCAGGCAGATCAGCCTTAATGAGGTGCTCTGAAGGTGAACCAACCCCAAAACAGACTTGTTTAATCTGGAACTCCATATCTTCAACCATTTTCAGGTGGAGATTTTACCTCTGGAAACCCCTAAGGTTCCTCTGGATCTTGGCCTGTTATTATTCTACAGCCTATAATAATATAATGTAAAGCTTTCTATCTGAAAGTAACTAATAGCCAGGAGCAATGTCTTAAAATTACTGGTCCAGTTACTGGAAATCCTGGTTGCCTGGCATACCTCCCTCGTGATACTGGCTCTTTATTGCTTGGGCTACAGACTACATTCTAGTCTTGCCCTCTGAACCTTAACTTGGTTTGAACTGGTTTGGCATTTGGCTTAGGAAGCTGATTTATTAACTACTTTTCCATGTCTCTTTTTAGTTGTAAATAATCCTATTTTGAAAGCATATTTTTATATTTGCATTTTTGCCAACAGAACAGAGGACAACTGAAACTGTAAACTGTTCTCCCTCCATGCCAATAATCAGTATGCTACATTTTAGTCCTTTCAATGTCATCGTTTCTCAACTACTATCTTATCTGCGATATTCTGGTGGTGTGTATAAGGTTTCCCACCAGTGTATTCATCATGTCAGCAGCATCAGATCTCATATTACTCTTGCACATTTGTTGACACAGTAATTCCTGGCCCACTGTTATTCTCCAAAAGGAAATACTGTGTGGTGATTATGGAAGTTGGAGTCTGAATGCCTGACTTAGATTATAAAATGAAATATATGAGTTGGGAAGAAGGAAGAGAGTCCATTATGTGCAATCATATCATCATTTTATCTGGGATGTTGGTTCATTCTACTTACCTTTTTTGCTTTCCATCTAGCCTTCAATTGACAACGTAGTGTTATCAATTTAAGGATAGAGACACTATAACATTGAGGAAGGAAAGTCATCTCACCTCCTCAAGCTTTCGGGTGGGAAGGAGGTTATTATCTTTGTGTTACTTGTCTCCCTGTGATTTTCTCCATCGTCAGAGTGCAGTGGGGGTCTCTCTCTGTGCAGCACTAGATATACTGTATATATATTTTCTCAAGTTGATGGGAGACATTGTTCATATATGACGGACATGGGCTGAAGTCAGCTGGATTTGAGGATGTAGTGCATTACTGTAATGCATCTATGCACTCACTACAGCTGATATTCTTTTAGAGATGAAGAGTTCCTGTTAGTGGCAATAAGAAAAGAGACAGGCAAAAAGGAGCAAGGAAAGCAGAACCATGTCAGGATTCCACACACTCCAGTTGTTGCCACATGATGCAAATCACATTCAATGGAAGAGTTAGAGTGTTTATTGCATTCTAATGTCATTAATATGGCAACTATAATTATGGTTTTGACAGCTGGTCCAATTTATAATTGGATGTCTGGATGCTTCTAAAATAGATCAGCCTGTTTAGCTATTATACTATATCAAAGCACACATTCTTATTGAGCAAAATTGGCAAGGTCCCCATCCCCACCCCCAATTTGGTCCTTCAATTCAAAGGCTCTCATTAGATGGAAGCTGGAGTTTCCTGGCAGCTCCAGAAGACGCCAATGTATAAAATTCATCATTCATGCAGAGAATTGACTGCCAGATCTTCTGCAGTGTCTCAGTAATAGAGGATCTTGCCTGGTGTATTTTTAATTCTTAAGAATGGATGGGAGGCTTTCATCACAGGTTTGGGAAGGAAGAATAAGTTTCTAACTCTCTAAAGCCTGTTTGTCATGTTATTCATATATAATTCATATATATTATATTGTTATTATATGTTCAGTTTGTAAAATATGTCTTTGGTAAAGTGGAATAGGTAACTCCTTCAGGTATATTAAATAAAGTTGTAGGTTATCTTACGTTCTAACCAGTAAACCAGTATTCCACCTAACTTTCAGAAGTAAGTAAATATCCAAGTCAAACCAACAAAGACTTTTGGAAGTGATGCAATCTAAAAACTATTATTTTCCTGTTAGATCCTTCCAAGTTCCACCAACTAATTGAGTTGCTCAAGGACACCGGGGAGAGATTCCTGCTTGCTTCAGCAATGTTCCCCAACTAAATAATTCATTTTAATTTTTTGAACTAGTCAGCAATTGCTAAACCCTGTAATGTATACAAACTCCAACACAGATGAGAATTTGTTTTGATTGCATCTTATCTCCAATGATAAGTAACATTTACTTATTTTAAGAAAGGGGTTGATTTGGAGCCTGTTCTTAATTTGAGGATTCAGCCCTCAGGCAACTGTTAACTGACAATATAATATAGTGTTAGATTATCATATCCATTTTGCAAATGGATTTTATCTAGTTAACCACTGGAGTACAGAAAGTGAGGTTAAATGGATCTTCAGCCTGATCCAGAATGAGTTTTCATATGTTTTTAGAAATCTGTACACACTTGCATAGGATTTGTGTAGTCTTAAAAACTAAGAACCTAATGCTGGGGAAGATTGAGGGCAAAAGAAGAAGGGGACGACAGAGAATGAGATGGCTGGATGGAGTCACTGAAGCAATAGATGTGAGCTTGGGTGGACTCCAGAGGATGGTGGAGGACAGGAAGGCCTGGAGGAATGTTGTCTATGTGGTCGCAATGGGTCAGACACGACTTCGCAACTAACAACAAAAAAAAAACTATTAGCATGGCTAATAGTGAGGTTGAGTCCCTCACATTTCAGTCTCCAACATAGGTAGACCTTGTTTAGCAATTGTCTTGGTTAATCACAGTTATGATGGTGATGAAAATATAACTTTACAACCCAACCTCAAAATTATGACCTTCATAGATCTGTAAAGCAAAGGAAAGTGGAAGTAAGCAACTAGGTAACAAGCAAAGTCACAGTTTCACTTTGTGATTGCTTCGCTTAGTTATCAATTAGCTAAAACAGACTTGGTTGTATGTCACAGAGCAGTCAAATGATAAACAGATTTTTTTAAAAAATCCCATCCACTTCAGAAATTGCATTGGGTTTTATCTTTGTAAGCTGTCAAAGTCAGCATAAGTGAGTTGGGTAGCCATATAATTTTTCTTAATAAAAAAATAATGTGGTGTTTCTAGATTAATACATATCCACTATGTGGTGGTTACACTTGGAAAAACATACTAGTAGAGTAATGGCCCAGAAAGAAGAAAGTGTCTAGAATAAATTCTGCACAAAACTGAAATACATGACAGAAGTAATTTCTGTGCTTGTTTGAACTTATTTACCTTCATGCAATGTTTTGTTGCATTTGTTTTTTTTTAATAAAATTTACAGATTGGAAGCTGGACGCTTAAAAAAACAATGGAACTTTGTTTTGATATATGTATATGACAACCTCAGCAAGACTATTATATGCTCAAAAGTGGAAAGGTTTGGCACCCAGTACAATAGAGGAATGGTTGGTGAAGATGATGGAACTTGTGGAAGTTGCTAAATTAAGTTTTTTAATTAGAGAAGAAACAATGTCTACATTTAGGATGGCTAAATGGAAATTCTTTATAATCTTTTTGCATGAAAGGGAGGGGGGAATTCATTTATGATTTGTGGTTTTAATGATTCGGGGGGAAGCCCCTGGATAATAGAAAAAGAGCTTTTTAGAGTAACAGATTATTATGTAATTTATATTGCAATGCAAGGAAAGTGGAAGCTTCTTTCTGTTTCTTTTTATTATTTCTTTCTGCACTTTTGCTTTTTTCTTTCATCATCCTTACTTTCTTTACTGCTTTTACTAGTTTGTATTAGTTTTTATGTTCTTTTTAAAAATGCTTTTTACAGAATTCACATCTCTGTGGCTCTTGGAGTTTTGCAGAATGAAACACAGCAACTAAAACATGCAGGGAACAAGAAAACGATCACAACAACAGTTGGTGACATCTCTGTCCAGCAATTCCATTCGACTGAAGGTTATTTGCAACTTGGCTAGGGTCACTTGCCAAAGGAAGTTGGTCCAAATAATTGCTTCCATCCCTGAAGACCAATGCTTTCTCCCAAAAACATAACTGTTAGTTTCTCCTGGGATGAATATTTCAAACATGTCCATGTTGGTTGGAGAAGATAGCCTTATAGTTGTAAGTATGCCCTTTAAAAAAATTAGCAATTTCTCAACAGCACAAAATTATATTAATGCTAATTAGCTGTTCTCTAGAGGAGATAAACTCTGACTGCTCTTTAGAAGGCCAGATTCTGAAGATGAAACTCAAATACTTTGGCTACCTAATGAGAAGGAAGGACTCATTGGAGAAGAACCTAATGTCAGAAAAGTTCGAGGGCAAGAGAAGAAGAGGATGACAGAGAATGAGGTGGCTGGATGGAGTCACTGAAGCAGTAGGCGTGAGCTTAAATGGACTCCAGAGGATAGTAGAGGACAGGAAGGCTTGGAGGAACATTGTCCATGGGATTGTGATGGGTCGGACACAACTTCATTACTAACATCAACAACAAGATGTTCAGTCGGAGAAGGCAAAATAAGCAAATATTACATGATTTTTTTCTCTTGTCTCAAATCATATAGGCTATAATTATTTTGGGGCCTTGCTTTCAGTTAAATAGCACAGCTAAAGATAATATATGCAGAAATGCTGTACCATGCCTATTCTGGGCTGCAAATATTACTATCAGCATCATGTATAGAGAAAGAACAGGAGAAGGAAGCTGAAGAAGGCAAAATATGGGTGCTTTATGAAAATGGTGGCAGCAGGAGAAAAATTGGCTGAAACAGACTAGCTGAAGCTCTGAATGTGAGTAGGACTTATTGCTGACCTACACTAGAGCAGCAGATGCTGTTTTGCCAGCTCTCTACCCCTACTACCCACATACATAACAAGTCCATTTGCAAAATACTCAAGGACAAAGGAGTGATTTTGACTTGATGATAGAACCATGTCTATTTATAGTCTATATCCACTGTGTACTTCTCGTTTGGATTAGTATGGAAATCACAGAAAAGGCATCAGAATGAGTCAGCTAAAAAATTTATGGCAGGAGATATGAAAAAAGGGAAGGAAATATAACTACATCTACTTTACACTACAAGAGTCTACTAGAGGTACTCAAACCTGGCGAGGCTGTGACCTCTAACATTCTGCATAAATTTTAGCGCCACATCACTCTCAGTATAAATAGCTATGATGGCAAACAAGCCAATTGTCAGGTCCACCATTGTCTTCTATGGTGTCCTGCCATTATGCTACAGGGAGAGAGGGGATGGTGTGCTTGGGTTTTTTCCGCTTGTGCTGTTTGCTTGGGAATTAGGGAGGTGGATTGTCTTTGAACAGTTTTTGCTAGGTTCCAAGGTTGTCATGCTCCGAGTGTGAACTGTCATCTACCTAGTACCTCAGCATTCTCAAAACTAGTACCTCAGCATTCTTGGCATTGCATCAGGGGGGTTGGGCTACTGAAGGAATTGCTTTACTCTTTGCACACGAACTTCAGATTCTGCCTGACTTTACTGCATCCAGTTTCCCTCAGTAAAAGTTTTTTTGATTCAACTCAATGGATTCAAGCAAGGGTTTTGCTTTCCTGAGAGGGTGGCTGGGACAGGTCTGACACCAGTGTTGTTGTAGGTTCTTTTGAGATTGCCACCCTGGACATTTTTTGAGAAAACACCTCAAGAAGCCTTTGCTCTTGTTCCCTTTTGTGATGCCTTTTATTGTAATCTTCTCAGGAGACTCACCTGTACATTGCAAAGCTCAGGCATACTGAAGGCACCCGTGATCAATTAAATTCAAGTTAAGGCAATAACCTGTAGCCAGCCTGAGGAAGGAGGGGCTGGTCAATTTTCAAACCGGTTCTCCTTCCCTCCTATATTTTACCCGTGAATTTCAATCATGCACAAACCTTCCTTCTGGCTCAGAGTTTTTCTCTTACTGTTAGTCTGTAAAATATTTAGTGTGCAGTTAAAAAAAATAAAACAGTAGTAGCAGCAGCTTTAATGGATGAGGGATCACTGTGGCTTTTAGTTCCACCTGGTAGATTTCCTTTTCTGTTTTAGAAATGGAGAGAAGTGGTGGTGGTATGAATATATGTACAGTTTGGTGTCCTGGTTAAGGCATCAGGCTAGACACCAGGAGACGGTGAATTCTAGTCCTGCCTCAGGCACAAAGCCATCTGGGTGACCTTGGCTGGTCAATCTCTTTCAGTCTTTCCTGCCAAGAAAATGATAGTGACATGTCCAGGAGGTCACCAGGAATCAATACGGATTTGAAGGCACAAAAAAGACAGACTTTGGAAATATGGAAGAGAAAACCAGCGGTCCTTTGGTCAGTGCAATAAACAGAATAAGGCAGATATTTCAATTGGCATGTTATGAGCTTCATGGAAGGATTTTTACTGCCAGGGAGGTGAAGAGACTTTTATGGGACTTTCTGTCTCCTGTGCTGTAATATTTTGGCTGGCATTAGGTACTATGAATTGTGACTTGTCATGAAAAGCATTCCCTGTTCACCACAAGGAACAAAATGTGTCTTGCGGGAACTGGTGACGGTGATTCATCTTTCTTCTCTCCTCTAGTCAAAGTTGACAAAGGTTTCTTCTTGAACCCCAAGGACCACCTTTGCTGGGACTGGGATTGAAAGGCAGAGAATGAACACTAAATATTGCCAAAATTCCTCCAGCAAGCTGAGTTCAATAAAGTTGAAGACATGTATGTCATTGCTGAGCCCATATGAAGGTACAAGTAATTACACAATGATTAGGGCATCTTCAGTGATTTCCTTCTTTGAAAATTATACCCTGCAAGTATCACAATGTTTGATATTTCTTTTAGTTCCAATGATGGAAGCATGTACCATTTTTAATAATGGTATTTTTATTAAAGTCTAAAAATACAAAGATAAAAAACAAATATAAAAAGTAAAAACAGTGCAGAGAAAAAAAGGACAAAGGAGGTATAGTATATTTAAAAATTGAATTTTTTAAATCAGTTGCATTATCTTCTATTTTCTCTTTTATGGTAGCAAATCATAAGATAAATTTCTGAGGTCAGTGGTGCCAACTAATTTTAAATTCTTTCAATGTTGAAATACTTTTTCCATTCTGTATTATTGGCTCTCTTCTTTAACTTAATCTTTACATCTTTCTGGTTGCGTCTGGGGTCCAGCCTTCTGAGTCTCCTCATGTTTTTTCTCTAATCCACTACATTTCTTAAACTTAGATTCAAAATCTTCATATATTTTTTAAAACTTTTACAACTGTAGGTAGCCATGGGAAACACAAGTGTGGACTCATCCAGGGGTCTCCAACCTTGGCAACTTTCAGACTT
>JANHFP010003058.1:64478-75112 GCA_032468135.1 Calamaria suluensis | reverse complement strand
AGCTATATATTAGGTGTCAATTTGATTGGGTTTTTATTGTTGTACACCACCCCGAGTCCCAGCCATTGGGAGAAGGGTGTTATAGAAATTATATTAATAATTAAATAATAAATAATACCCTTGCTTGGTAGAAAGCGCTTCAGATCAAATCTGAAGCATTTCAGAACTTTATTAGCGATCAATTTCCTCTAGAAAAAAAATATTAATTGAGTTTTTATATTTGTATTTTATATTTATAAATGCATGTGATTACATGCAGCAGCATGGACAAGTAAAACAAAACTAAACATTATAACTTATACATTAAAACAAACAAACACTATAATGACAAAAGACAGGAAGGAATGCAATCAAACCTATACCAGCTGTTTAATGGGCTCCATATTTCCATGAGATTCCCCAGGCACCATGACAAAGCCAAATTTTGTGTGCCGTCGGCAAGGCTAACAAGGCTGAGGCCATCTTCACCTCACAAGAATGCTGTTCCAAAAGGTTGCCCTAAAAGAAAAGTCTCTCCTTCTGGTCCTGCCAAGTGAAGCTCCGTGGCTTATGGGACCCTTAGTATAACTTGCCTGCTGGATCTGATGGTGTGGTTCAATATAACTGGGGTAAGGTGATCCCTCAGATAATCTGACTCCATCTGTGTAAATCTTTAAAGGTCAAAGACAAGCACCTTGTATTGGACCCCAAACCAACTGGTAATCATTGCAGCTCACAGAGCAGATACATATCACATGCCATTCTTGGGGCAGAACTGCCTGAATTGCCATGTTTCATAAGGCGGAATCTTCTACATGTCTTCAAGAGTAGTCACATGTGGAGTGCATTACAGTAGTCCATTTGGGAGGTGATTAGGGCCTGAGCGACAGAGTAAAGCAGTGATGGCTAACCTTTTTGCTGTCGTGTGCCAAAAGTGGGGGGAGCAAGGCAGGATGAGTGTGCGCATCCCCACACCCATAATTCAATGCCCCCCGCACCCCACCCTCTTGCATGTGTCCATGACCCCCATGCATGTTCATGTGACCCCCCTGCTGCCCCCGCTTTTGACATGCAATGGCACCAAGGGCCTGTTTTTCACCCTCCCCAGGCTCCAGAGGCTTTCTAGGACCCTGGGGAGGGCAAAAACTGCCTTCCTCACCCCCCTGGAGGCTGGAAACAGCCACTTTCCCAACTTCCGGTGGGTCCAGAAGGCCCAAAAATCAGCTGGCCAGCGCATGCATGAGTGCTGGAGCTGAGCTAGTGCAATGCTCATCTGCCCACAGATGCGGGTGCCAGTTTGGCACACGTGCCATAGGTTCGCTATCACAGAAGTAGAGCGTCCAGGTCCAGAAAGAGGTATATTGGTGTATAGCATGAAGCTGTACAAAGGCTCTCCTAGCTCTCCTCTTTAAGCAGGAATTGTGAGTCCAGAAGACTCCCAGAGTCTGCAATATGTCTGTTTGGGGCAGTGCAACTCCATTCAGAACTAAAGATGGTAAACCTCACATACAAAAGGTTCAAAACCCAAAACCACTCAGTCTTGCCAGGGTTCAGCTGAAACCTGTTCCCCATCCAAACTCCTGCATCCTCCAGGTACCAAGAAAGAACAATAGTTTACTATACTGTATAGCTCAATGTTTTTTGTTCAGTAGATAAAAAGGCTGTTAGGCTCCACCTAGCAAGTAGAATTGGTGCTAAGCAGGCAATAAATCTAGGAACTTCCAATAAGCCTTTTACTGGAGAAAAGTTATGAAATTATCTGAAATAATCCTAGCACCTGTAGAAATCAAACATTTGCGTTCCTTTTTCCTGCTTCCATCTAATGAGCTACCTGTCTCCCCTTTTTTGCGTCATGTTTCCCTCTGCCCCTTGTTTTTGCAATAGTCAAATTTACTATCAAACTCTTCCGCACTGTCTATGTAAGTACAGGTAGTCCTCCACTTACAACAATTCATGTAATGACTGTTAGAAGTTATAGTAGCATTGAAAAAAGTGACAAGACCATTTTTCACACTTACAAACATAGCATCTGCATGGGCACATGATCAAAATTCAGATTCTTGGCGGCCGAGATATTTATGACAGTTGCAATATCCTGGGGTCCTGGGATCATCTTTTTGTGACCTTCTGGCAAGCAAAGTCAACGGGGAAGCAAGATTCATTTAACGTCTTATTACTAACTTAACTACTTCAGTGATTCACTTTACAACTGGTAAAATTCACTTAACAACTGTCTTGCTTAGCAGCAGAAATTTTCGGCTCAATTGTCATGAGTCAAGGGCTATCTATATTGTGTTAATTGATTGGCTATCACATGATTCAAAATTAATTTATTTTGGATCTAGCCATAACAGTATATCATATACTCTAGCTCAGGGGTGTCAAACTGGATTTATTCGAGGGGGGAGAGAGGAAGACAGGATGGACAGCAGATGGGACGGACACCCCCTGCAGCACCTTGGTGGCCAAAATGAGGTGCGGGATGATTCTATCATTTTCACTAACAGAGGCACTGTGGGCCAGTCCTTTGCTATTTCCAGGCCAGCCCTGCAGGCCAGATCTAAGCACCCTGTGGGGTGGATCCAGCCAGTGGGCCTTGAGTTTGACACCCCAACTCTAGCTTGACAGACACAGGAACCCAGGATTAGCTGAAAAGTGAACATTTCTAAGATTTGTAGGAAGCCAATGGGATAGTAGGATTTTAAACTCATTCCATTGATCAGTTTTTTAAATATTTTGAAGTAACATAATTTTGAAATATATTAAATATTGGTTTACTAGAACTAGATGTTTAAACAAGATTGTTAAGAAATTGAAATTACATTTGCTTAAAAAATAAGGATTTAAGTTAGGGGTAATAGATGATGACTGAAAAAAATATGTATAAAACATACTTTGGAGTATTAGGGTTTTCTGTGTATAATTGCTGTCATCTTGATGTTTGCAGGCCAGAACTGAAAGCCTAATTTAAGAACTGAATACCGTCTGATTTGTAACCAACTTATCAAACAATTCATGGTTACTGGAGATTAAAGATTTCAGGATTTTTGAAGAGGACAGTTCCGTTAAGGAATGATAAAGCTTTTAATTCAGCATACAGTATAAAAGAAGGTCCTCAAGCATTAAAAAATAATCAGCGTTCAACCGTCCAACGTAGCTTATAAAAGAAGGTATACAGTACTAGTTTGAAAGGAAGATTAAAACGATAGGAAATCTGGACCACAGGTTTCAAACCAGGATATAGCCCTGCAACTGCATTGGTTGCCTTTTTTGATGGTGTATAGTGGATTCAGGAGTAGAGGAAGTACATTTATTTGGCTTTCAATTGCTTGGTTGGTTGTACCAAATACAATGGCATTTTGGTATTTTGGTTGGTTGTACCAAATACAATGGTATTTTTCTGGACTGGCCCAAGGGATTGGAAGTGGAAAGCATTTTCCACTTTCTCCTGGGTCACTTCCTGTCAGGGGCAGTAGGCTCCTGCTTTGCCAAGCTCTTGGGTGAAGTCATTTGTGAGTACTGGGTTAAAATATCATCACTATGGAATGTATACAGTTGTACATCTCTGCCCCTGATGCTATCTTGGTTCTTTTCCATTGTCTAGACAGGAGTCTGGATAACAAAGAACAGACCTAGACTTAACTATAGTGAAACCAAGTGGCTGTGGGGTTTTCCCAAGGATATGGATCTGGAATTCTCTTCCTTTGTTATTTTAAGTGAGGCTGCACCTACTTGGAGCTGTTGTACCATTTTGAGATCCTCCTGGCTTCATGGCTACTGTTTGACATTTATTGGCAGGTGGGTCCTTGCACAAATCTATCTTGTGCACCAGTTGTACTCACCTTTAGATGGGAAGCTTTACTCACAGTCAGTTCTACCATAGTCAATTCACAGTTGGAGATTTGCAAAGTAATTTACATGGAGCTACTACCTTTGAAGACTATCCAGAAGTTGCAGTTGGTCTAAATGTATTAGTGCAGAAAGTAATGGGGACATTTCCATACATCTATATAATACCACTACTGGGTGAGCTGTATTGGCTTCTGGTAGGTTTCAGGGTCCAATTCATGGTGTTGATTATCACCTACAAAGCTCTACACCACATAGAGTTAGGTTGCTATAGGACTAGTCTCTCTGATTAGTGCTGCTTATTCTACAAAGTTGCATGTGGTGAGAGGAGTCTCCTCTTTAAAGTTGTGTTCATATAATGGTTCCTTAGAGGTAGATCCTCTTGTGCCTGCTTTGTGGAACTAGTCCCCTTCCCATATAATCAGTACCAATAATATAAAGTAACAATATCAATCATGTAGAAACAGTTATAAAGTATAAAATTGAGGGACAAAGAGCAAGAACTGTTAATTGTGTATACAGGTCAAATCATGAATAAAAAATAGTACAAACTATATGAAATCTTTTAATTCATGTTTTCACTTTCAATACTTTTGCCTTTCAACATTTTAATTTTGTAGAATCTGTTAAAAGATAAATATGCAGCTCTTGTCAGCAACTATTTGCACACATTTAATAAGATTTCTTTATTTGTTTACTGACTTTACTTACTGGAGATACAGTTTATCAAGCTATCAAGTATTCACTGTCTCCATTTTATAATATTTTTGCTATTTTAAAATAACAGGAGGACAGCTATTGCTTTCAGTTGTAGAGATGCAACAATATAATATTGTCAGGCTGCTATTTGGTTTTGACAAGGATGAATAGAACATTCCATCATTTATGGAATTCAATCTCAAAGTTAGTGAAGATGCTATAATAAATTTTTAAACTTGCAAATAGCCTACTGTTTGACAAATCTGTTTTAAGTTTTAGTTCAGAAAAGCACTATCTTTTGGAAATTTGCACATAGATTATTTTCCTCCATAGAAACTTGTAGCAAAAATAGCAATTTTAAATATCTGACAAACCAGCTTCTGTATACAGAAGTTCCATATTTACTGGTATCTCTTCCTTGATTTAACACCATCCAAATGTCTTGTCAAATTTTGCCATAATCCCTTCCTTGCTTTTTGGATGAACTGATTGCACTGAGGCGAGTTGAAATTTGAAATACCTAGTGAGGTTGCTTATTCTTCAACTAAATGCTTTTAGGTTTTTTTTAGTAGAAAAACTGCTTTTCAGTCATAGAAATCTTTCAGAATGTAAACATTTTGATTAAAAATAAACCTGAAATCTTAAATGGGTGTCTCAACCTATTAACAGTTTACTGATTTAATGTCTTCCAATATGAGGGAGACAAGTAATTCCTAAGAGTTTGTCTTTTAAGTAATCTACACATGGAAGTGATATAGGCTGATGGGCTATGCAAGCAGAAGATCAGTGGTGGGAAGTAATAAAATAAGCACTCAGATTCTTCTTTTCTGAACATACATTACATACCCATTTTTAAAGCCCAGCCTTCTCCTAGTTTGGGGCTACAATATCTATGAAGATCATGTTGGCTGAGGAATTTGGGACCTGAGATTTGAAGTTCAAACACATTTGAAGGGTTCAGGTTTGAAACATACTGGCTTAATATTTATAATATTTCCATATAAAAGGTATGAAAAAGAAAAGAGCTTGAAGGAAGAGGAGGCATAGATGGAATTTCACATACCCATTCCAATAGTTGTAAAGTAAAGCAGCTACCAGGATAAACATATGCAACTAATTACAGCACCTAGCAGAACCTGTCTGGACTTGGAAGCTAATCCAGATCTGGCTTGTTTAACACTTGGATGAGGGAACCACACAGAAATCCCAGGATCTGTTGGAAGCTAAGTCAGATCAGGCCTATTAACTAGGCTATGAAGTTGAGAAAACATTCTTGAAGGAGGCAGGGGCAGACTACTACTCTGGACACAGTCATCAAGACTCAAGCTCAAGCTGACTGCCTTTATGGAGACACATTCCCCTTTCATAATCACAGGATTATTGGCAGTGTTAGAGCACTGCTGCACTCACAGACCTCAGATAATGCTTCTATCATTGCAATTGATATATTTATAGGTGTGATTCTGCAACCAAGAACAGGCCACAAGGAACATGGTACAAATGTAGGATGCCTTTATTAGGAAAAGTAAATTCTCAGAATAAGTTCTACATCTTCGAAATTTTCTGAACTCCGGTAAATCATTTGAAGATCCCTTTTTAAAAAAATGACTTTGGATTATGTCACCAAAACAAATGGGTTATCTAAAGCAGGGAGCTTGAAATTTTTCTATTGTATTAATGTCCAATGAGTTAAACTGTGTTTCTCTGTCCTACATGTTGGTCTGTTTTTGAAATGGAAGACATGACTCAAAGTCACTAAGAAGTATTTAGTGTAGATTGTTTGGTAATCATTGCTTCATTATTTAAAGTTGATCTGACTCAGAGCTCATCTGCATCTAATAACAAGGCTACTACTGCTGGCTGGAATCAGACCTAGTGCAGAGGCATAGCTAGCTTAATCATTATTTCTTATACAATAATTGTTTGGGTCTATATACTTAGGTAAGCCATAATTCATTAAGTGCTTGGCCAAAGCTAAACACATCTTTTTATGGCCTACGACTTTAGAATTCTGCTGTAATGAGCTGTGAGAATGACCTTGGGAGACAGGATGAAAAGCTGCAGCCTAGATGTACAAAGATATCTCAGCCCACAGAAGGAAAGAGGGTGTGGGGAACATCTTAGAGGGGACCTTCCCTAGTTTTCTGGAAAGTGTAAGTAAGGGAGGAGAAAAGCTTGCAAAATTCTGTTACTGAAAAGTTGCACTAATGTTAGCAATAGTACTCATGAATTATGCTTCTCGTCTAGTCTAGCTTGAAGAGTTGACATCTGCTTTTGTAGCCATTGCCAGCCTTTCGCTCCTACAACGTAATCTAAGAGACTGGTACCTAGGGTGTACTGAAAACATTTTGTATGTCATAGTATTTGTCAAGATTATTTCCAACCACTTTAAAATACGCTTAATAAAATATTTTCTTATTTGTTAAGAAGTGATGAATCCAAACCCCCATGGAATATTCATTCTTGTTTGAATAATATTGAACGTGGTTTACATTTGCTTACAAAATTTTAACGGTTCTGAATTCCTCTTTTTCTTTTAGATATATTCCATAGTGTATGCATGGAGGTTTAAGAAGTCTTTGATCCAAAATAACTCTGAAAATGGAAACCTCATCTTTGCTGTCATCTTTACATGATGAATGCAGATCCGACAACTACCTTGAGCCGCACTACAAGGAATGTTACAGACTTGCCATTGATGTGTTAATTGAAAGTGGTTCAGAGGCTTACCAAGAATTTCTATCTAAGGAAAGATGTTCTGAGTTTCTGGCAGATGATGAGATTAATTATATATTAAACACTGTTCATAAAATCCCCCCAAACATGGTTTATGCTACTGATGCCAGTGTTGATGATGCCTCTTCCTCAGGAACATACTGGCCTATGGAATCCGATGTGGAAGCCCCTAATCTTGACTTGGGTTGGCCTTACGTAATGCCTGGAATTTCTGGTGGTACAAATATTGAACTTCTTTTCCACCCACCACGAATACAACCTTTTACAATAAAAGAAACTATTAGGAAGATGATCAAAGAAGCAAGAAAGGTAAATTCATTTCTTCTTTATTTCATTAAAAAATGAAATATATATTGATCACAAGTAATATAACTTTGCTTTTTATTCTAATCAGTATCTATTATTCAACCAAGGTTTATCATAATTAAAAATGATTTTTAGTCTACTCAATTGCCTCATAATCTTTCAAGCAACTTAAATATGTCTCCAAAAAGTCTGAGAATATACTGTAAATGCATTTCTTTGAAAGATAAAATTAAAGAAGTAGTAGGAAAAATAGAAATAAAGGAAAATTATTCTTAGTCAAACATGCATTTTCTTTCTTTTTTTAAAAAAAGCAACTGTGTAACTGAATGTGGTTAGAACAAGGCAGAAAAATTTAATGTTTTTTTCACTGTGTGGCTAATTACAGCTGTTGATGTATAAACTAAATAAAGTCCACAGGATGGAGGAAATAGCTAGAGCTTGACAACAGAGTTGTTAAACTTAAGAGCTAATAAGCCAAACTGTTTATATTCACTGAGCCTATCTCAGAGGCAGTATAGACGACATGTTGACCTAGTAGGAAGGGATAAATAACAAGAAGGTCACTCGGATGAGTTTATCAAAGCATTTCAGCAACATACTGTAATCTAGACCTTGTCTATTGTTTTTTGGTCTTGCATTTGCAGTGTAGTAGGCCAAGGGTATATAAAAATGATTCCGCTTTGCTCAGGGCTGTCCAACAAGTTGCCACTACTTGTGGGTCTCCAGTTTATACTGTACTGTTTGTCTGCTCAATAAAATTACCTTTTTATCTTTGAAGTGTTTCAGTTTCTTTAGGTGAGTCAGCCACACCTATTGCTTCCCCCATTTTCCCCAAATGTAATACTTTAAAAGCTGGGGTACATGCTTCCTTCTATAATGTTTTATATACATATATTTACTGTAATTGACCTGCCAAGATATCTGCATTTGTTTCAATGAAGAAAATTGAACTTACAGGAATTTATTCACATATGGTACATAGATTTTCATGGAAAATAAATGGAACTTTATGAGTACCTTTTTTTTCTCTCACATGAAACTCTTGACTGAACCATTAATATTATTTAGTGCCATATAATTTAAAAGATCAGTTGCATCACTGCAATTATTTGTAATAATTGTTAGCAAAGGTTAGATGTAGCACAGCTCAAAGGTTTGCTCAATATATGCCAGACATCACAACACAGAATGGGAAAAATAATTCGATATGGCATTATCATAGATCATTTTGACTATGTAGATGAATTGAGCTAATTAAAAAAATATTGATCAGCTTTCAGATATTTGTGTGAGTCTGGTATTACAAGACCCAACCAATTATCATCTATTCTGATTTATAGCTCGTTGGAGTTCTAAATTAGAGAATGTTGTATAAATAAAATTTATGCTTTTTCAGATCTTTTATTGCCAGAGAGTTTATAAATGACTGAAATAGAATAAGGACAGTGCTGTATAATTGCTAACCTTGTTCAGTAATTTTACTCTATAATCTTCATTCTCACTTTCTTGCAGAATTCTGAGGACTTTAAAATTCTGATATTTATAATTAACATTTATAAAGTTAATATTTTATATTTACATTACTTATTTTATTTAAAACATTTAAAAACATCCTCATATATTTTTTTTGTAATGAAAGACATGGTAGAAATCTGAATTATACGAGATACATGTGTATGTTTAGCTGTGTTGAAAATACATTTAAGAAGAATTTGAAAACATTACACTATTTGTATGCCATCTGTTGCTATGACAGTATTGACATACTGATTCTAAAATAAGTGGGATATATTTGACATAAAACAAGAACAATATATTTAAAAAATTGCACAAGTGGAGTTTTATCCAGTAATGCTTCCGATAAAAAGTATAATTGTCAGGGGTACTAAGATGAAGCCCAACAAGAAGAGGATATTTGGAAACTGTGGCAAAAGAAAGTAAAGGTGATACTAACAATGATAGGCACCTTGGGTGCAAATCCAAAACAATTGGAGCACCCTTGAACTTAATTGGCATTGACACATTCACCATCAGTCAATTTCAAAAGGCAGCTTTACTCGGAACAGCTTACATCATGCAACAATACCTGCAACATGATCAAACATCCACACCTTATCCAAATCTTTAGGAAGGGCTAGACAGGTGGACAGAAATGCCATATCTGACTGTGCAATGAACTATAATAATCCTTTGGAAAGTCTCATTGTCCCTTCTTATGAGAACCTTGCTCTAGTCTAAAGTCTGTTCCCCTCATTTTAATAACCAGAACATGGTTATAGATCAGTAGTTCCATTACTATGTAATATAACACTCTTCTAGCTTGTTCACGCTCATGTGCTTTTCTAATATTTCATCGTCCACTCCATCATCAGTTGTTGTAAGTCAGAACACCTGGAAAAATAAAATTGGCAATGAAATGGGATCACTACCAGTTTTGCTTTTCCAGATGTTCATAAATAAGACCTTTACATTACATCCGTTTATGCATAAAACAGGCAAGTAAATTAGCTGTGGTTACATGGATTACTACTGAACTGAACAATTATATGACAAAATCTCTTAGGTACTAATTGGAATGAAACTAAATTTAATCCAGATTCAGCAGTGCTTGCTTTTGGCCATCACCTGACTGGTTAAAGATTTGTAACCACTGGCACAACTGAGGCCCATTCTACAAATGTGACGTTAAATTTGTGTCTACATTTACGGACATGCTTTATTTGCAATGCAATGAATCATTGAGAGTTTTTAATTTTATAGTTGCAGTTCTGACAAAAAATATTTTTAAAATTGTTCTTTGTATTAGATAGGAATGAACAACCTGAAGTCCACAGATTAAAGCCAATCCCCAACATCTCAAAATCAATCACACAATGAAATTTGGCTACATTTGGTAGTGATATTTAGTAGAAAAACGTTGAAATAAGGCAAGAAAGGAAATATAAGGCCTCATAATAAAATAATAACAATAACAGAATTGGAAGGGACCTTGGAGGTCTTCTAGTCCAACCCCCTACCCAGGCAGGAAACCCTACACCACTTCAGACAAATGGTTATCCAACATC
>JANHFP010003057.1:22898-34584 GCA_032468135.1 Calamaria suluensis | reverse complement strand
CTCTCTCCCTCTCCCTCTCCCTCTCTCTCTCCCACCCGCCCCCACTCTCTTTGTTCAGGATAAAGCTCAGATATTAAATGTTGAAAGATACAACCAGTTCACAGTCATTCTTATATCTTATTCAGTTTATTAGTAATAATAATAATTACATAGTGTTTTATATTTTGGCAGGGACCAGGATTGAATTTTTATTTGACTATATTTTATTGCTGAACTTCTTCTGACCCATTTAACCCAGTGCTACCATTTCAACCACCCCTGTAGAAAACACAAACATCCCATGCTGTTTCAACTGGTTTTGTACAGTGCTCTCCTGAAGTACAGAGAAGGGAAGGCCATGATACGATCTCTAGAATTCAGAAAGCACACAGTGTGGCTAACAATTTTCTAAGCAAGGATATCTGATCCTGTAAGAGAGAGCTGTGTGTTCTTTGTTTTGTCAATAATGGAGAGTGTATTCTTCTGAATGTTTGCTTTGGAAATATTTAGGCTTCCTTTGGCTAGATATTTTTTTAAGGGGAGGAGGGAGCAAGCAATATTTAATTTCTCTAAGTGTGGTCCTAGGCCTAGGGCATCCAGCAATTGTGAATTGATTAGCCAAAAAAACAAGGAGATAACAGTATAGTAGTAAGGTACCTTTCTTATCTCCACACTGCTCCCTTGGGGTCTGGGACGCTGCATTATGCTTAGTATTCTGAGGTGTGACAGAAAGGGAGATTCCTCTTACAATCGCTAAAATGAAACCAATCTCTCCTTAGGATTGTACCAAGTTCCTCTCCTCCTCCCTTCAGCGTAACCTTTTAGAGGGGGGACACTGTGAGTAGCATGCTTTTTGGCTTCAGGTACCTCAGGCTTGGCAGTGGTAATGTGCATGACTGAAAAGAAAATATTAGATTAAAGCGTCCCTAAATTTGATACATTTGACCATGCCCAGAGAAAAACGATCCTTTCTGGCCAAGAGCAAATGGTAGCTTAATACATATAGAAGGTCCTAGCTGTGGGGAGGGTGCAACAAAGCCAAAGTTGTCTACCTTTACAGCATGACTAAAGTATTATTAAAGCTTCCCCATCTGACTTATACCTACATTTGTTCTGACTTATATGCAGCTTTTTCCCTAACCAATCTAAGGAAACCCAGTATCCATCTTACTGCTCTTTCTATTATGCCTTAGTTTTGATTGTATTTCTGATGGTGATATGGAAACGGATAAACCACATTCTGAGCAAGGCCTTCCTGATGCCAGATCAGTATTCTTAACCTTGGCTCAACATGGGTAGCAGAGGTGGGTTTCAGCAGGTTCTGACCAGTTCTGGAGAACCAGTACCAGACATTTTGAATAGTTTGGAAAACCGGTAGTAAAAATTCTGACTGGCCCCTCCCCCATCTATTCTCTGCCTCCCAAGTACCAGCTGATCAGGAGGAAATGAGGATTTTGCAGTAACCTTCCCCTGGATTGGGGAGGGAATGGAGATTTTACAGTATCCTTCCCCTGCCATGCCCACCAAGCCACAACCACAGAACCAGTAGTAAAAAAAATTGAAACCCACCACTGACATTGTGTGATATTTTATAACAGGTCTGCTTGTCTAAGATAACAATGCTCATTTCAATATTATAAATTCAAAACAGAAGGTACTGTAGATTGCTATTGCCAGTATTGTATGAGAATATATAGTAAGGAATTATTCCTGATTCCATATATCTTCAATGTATTTTTCATCACAGATATTTTTCCATCAACAATCCTGTATCTCATAAATGGCCTATAAGGAAAAAAATGCTAACATATAACATTCAAACATATGCTTTACCAGGATTATTATTTCACAATTTATTTGAACAAATTCTTTCTACTTTTACTTGCATTGTATCACAGACTGTTCCCCTGTTCCTTCCACTGCTTGCGGTAATGATTATGACATTTTTACTATCTGTGCAGAATAAGATTTCTAACATTTGAAGCATAAACCTAGGAATCTACAATAGCCATCTCTTATTTCAGTCTGAAACAATGACAATGGGAGGTTTTCATTATTTTCAATTTAGTTCTAACAATGCAATGATCTGATACTCTGTCTTAGGCCACAGATTTGAAACCTGTGATGCTAATAATGAGACAGCTATCTAAAAAATTTACAGTGAGGGTTGCTAGAGGTGAGTGTCTTAGGAGATTTTTGGGAATGGAAAAAAATATATTTCACAGATAGCTTGGGCCCAGGTTGTTTTGAACGATTCAGTAGCTGTTTACCCCAAATCTAACAGAGCTTTGAAATGTGTGCATAGCACAATAGCCTATCAATTTCGTGCAGTCCTCCACTTATGGCTGTAAGGGAGACTAACCATTACAGTCATATGTTATGATGCTGTTATTACTCTTTTTTTTGCAGTAGTTAAGTGAGTTAACCTGGTCATTAAGCAAATCCATGGTCATTAAGGAATCCCATTGTTCTCTATGAGTCACTTTTGCCAAAATCAGGAAGTAAGTGCCAGCTATAAATACAAATATATAGCTTCATGTCTTGAGATGGAACCAGGGGTGAAATACTACCAGTTCGGACCGATTCGGTACAACCGGTAGCTGAAATTGGGGCTGGTTTTCCATAGTGCTAGCGATCACTGGATGGCCACACCCCCAAACCAATCTGCGGCCTTGCCATTCCTTCCTGACTTCCATGCTGCCTACCCGATGTACCTGTGGCCAGCTTGTGAAGGCAGGTAAGCGAAAGGCAGGAAAGCATGGCAGAGTTGCATGGAAGGGAGAAAGCAACTGTAATCCCTTCCGCGCAGCTCTGGCATGCTTGCCTGCCTTCCGCTTGCCTGCCTTCACAAGCTGGCCACGGGGACATTGGTAGGCAGTGCAGAAGGCAGGAAAGCATGCGCGGAAGGGATTAGGATTGCTATCTCCCCTCTTTGGATCGCCCTGCAGGGGAGGTCTGCCGTTGAATAACCAGCCAGGCAGTTTGTATGGAGGATTCATGGGTGGGGATGCACAGCCCTCCAGGCTGGAGAGTGGGGCAAGAGAATGCTCCGAAATTAACTTGGGCAGAATGACGTGAATGAGTGACATGCTTGAAGTCAACTTGGCTACGCCCACCAAGCCACGCCCAAGAACCACGCCCACAGAACCTGTGGCAACAATTTTTAGATTTCACCCCTGGATGGAACCATATCTGATATGCATACTAATCATAACAAACCCAGGCTTTGAAAAATGCAGTTAACAATGCATGTTAACTGTAAGATGAATTCTGAAATTGCCTTTGAGAAATAACTGGAATTATGGCATTCAATTCAGTTTAATATGAAAGGCAAATTAGTGCCTTGTAGCCTCAATCAAAAATGTAATCAAGATACTGTAACTGATGATATAAAAACTATTAAACCAGCAGAACTAATAGCTACTCACTTTTCAAAAAGTTGCTAGTATAAAAAATACACAAAATAAACAATTGTTGTATCAGTTCCCAAACCAGTCCCAAAAGAGACAAAAATGGATCAAAATAGATTTGCTACAATAGCAGTTTAAGTGGCTGACCGATCATATAATTCCTGAACAACCCTAATCCATCAAAGTTGATAAACGGAGAAAGTTGCTAATAGTTATGGCTAACGTACTTACGATGGAAAGCATTCTGCACTGTTTTATCTAAATTGGGTATATTTGTTATCATTAATAATGATGGTGGAACAGGAGTTGTTTCTAGTGGTTGAAGGCTGGATCAAGTTCTATCAAAGATATAGTACATATTATTGCATATAATAACATTTGTGGTGATCTCTGAAGCATTTGTTTCAAAAATTGAAGGAAACTCAACACAGAATTAAATCACAGTGACAATCTGAATTGGGTGAAAAATACAGGAAACAGTTTGAAAAGTTAATTTGACATGCAGAGAAATTTATCTTAAAGTCTAGAAAACTGAGAAATATAAGTAATGTCTCTAGTGTTTTTAAAGGGATTGTTAGCAGTATGATAAAAGAGACAACCTGTTTTTTATACAGTTTGGGATGATATCTAACTGACATTCTCAGAAGAATTTGACCTACTTGATACTTTACTGCCTGGCAATCCTTTTACTAACAATTTTTTCCTGCTTTATTTAATTTAACTATTATTTATCATTGTCTGGAAATAATATTCTTTGCATGTTTCCTACAATTATTTTTTGAAACAGTTCGCTTTCTCTTCATATTCTTAAGGGCAAATGAACAAATGTGCCCACAGATACAGTACTTTTGACACAGCCTGTTAGAAAACTCTTGAGAAGATTGGAAAATGAGATTAGAAAAATAGTGAACATTTGAAAACAGGAAGGAAGCACATTTATAGTGACAATCAAAAGTTGAAGTTAGAAAAGTAATTTTGTAAATGGGACCCAGTGGCCAAATTAGTACATATAAGAAACTGGAGAAAGTTTTGATAAAGAGTCAATGGCTGAAAATGTACAGTGGATGTCAAAATATAGAATATATTCTTAAAGAATATATAATTATGTCTTCCTATTGCCTTTAAAAGGGAGGTAGTGGCTCAATGGCTAAGATGCTGAGCTTGTCTAATAGAAGGTCCGCAGTTCAGTGATCTGAATCCCTAGTGCTACATAATGGAGTGAGCTCCCATTACTTGTTCCAGCTTCTGCCAACCTAGCAGTTCGAAAGCACATAAAATATGCAAGTAGAAAAATAAGGACCACTTTGCTGGGAAGATAACAGTGTTCCTTGTGTCTTCAGTGCTTAGCTATACTGGCCAGATGACCACAGAGACATCTTTGGATAGTGCTGGCCCTTCGGCTTGGAAACAGAGATGAGCACCGCCCCCTAGAGTCAAGAATGACTAGCACATATGTGCAAGGGGGAAACTTTACCTTTTATTGCCTTTAAACATTAGGACTAATATTCATAGTCCTATCATAGCAGAATTTGTCTCCTTTAAATCTATTTAAACTAGTAACTTTAACAAGATCCTGCAGTTTAAAAAATCCATCAATTGATTATATGCTATGAGAAGTGTTTTGTTTATCCTCATTCTTCTATCAGTCGTTTTGATTAGATAATTCCAATAAGTGAAGGGGAAATGTTTAATTCTCTCAAATTTCTCACCAACATTGTAAAATCACCTTACAGACTTTATAATGGTCTATCCTCAACTTCTTTAGAACTTTTCAGCCATACTAGAAATATTAAATAAATAAACTTTTACTCCTTGTTCAGTAAATTTACTTCACCTTTTCCAGATTTGTGAAGAGTTAGAATTAGCAATATTCTGCTAAACAAAGACCAAGAAGAAAATGTTGAAAACATTTTATTTTATAACAGACCTGAGTTCTGAAATTCTAAATGTTGAACTATATTTTTGAGCACTATGTCCTACCATAGCCTGATAGTTTTCTGGAACAGAATAAAAATTTCCATAATTCCAGACCAGCAAGAAATTGAATAAGAAGATGATTTGTTACTGTTGTTGCAACACAGACTAATATAATTATCCTTTTGGAAATTATAGTTCAAACAGCAGATGAAACCTTGCAATTTATCCTATTAAGAAGTAAGATAACAAACTATGTAGCTCCTCTATTAAGGAGTATAACTATTTTGTGCAGAAATAGAAATGTTTCTTCTTTCATTCTGTAGCTTAAGTTCCTCTTTCATGCAAACCCACAATATTCACATGAATTTGATAAATTAGTCAAACAGTTGTTTGAAGGGTACATCAATCTTTTCCACTTTTTGGATTGAAGTATTTTAGGCCAAATATTAAGTAAGGAAGCTAATATGTAATTTATAACAAATGTCACATTATACTCTGTGTGTGTGCTTGTGTGTGTATGTGCTTGTGTGTGTAATTATGTACAGATTTTTAAAATGTGGTTTTTAAATAAAATATATAGAATATTTTATTTTAACAACTTTTGAGTTGTGGCTATGGCAATTCAGACTTCAAGGAGAGCTCTTAACAATCTTCTCAAAGAGAAAAGAATTTAATTTCTGCAAGCAAATTGTAGAAGCAGAAAAAACAAAACAATTATATTTGGCCAAAATATATTTCACCCCTCACTGTGTAGCACAGCGAGCTGGACAGAACCGGGGAATTTCACCGCTGACCCAGATATAAAAATTTATCTTCCAACCTGATCAGGGAGTATTTTTGTTGTTGTTTTTGTGATGACTTTATTTTGATTGATGGCCACTATAGGATTTTACTAAATTTTGAGGCAAAACTATTGTGCAGTCACAAATCATAACAATGTGACTTAATAATATGACAATTACCTTTACCATTATCTATATCAAAAATTCACATAAAGACTATGCAGAGCTGTATTCTAAGATTTTTTAATGTAATTGTAACCACATAGCATACTGCTACCATCACTATAATAATTCTCTCCCTTACTTTGCCCCCACCCCCACCCCCATCCTCATTTTAGAGAGATATTTCTATTAGTTAAATGAATTGTCTCCTCAAAAGCCATCCCTTGTGATTGGTAACTGCACTCTGGGTTCTAAATCATGGTGAGAGTTCATAAATACAGCAAGTTTCCTATTTCAGAGTTTGCTTAATATGCTTTTTGTGAATTTTATAACATGCCAATTACAATCGTATGAAGAATGGCTGATTTTAAAAAAATATTTTTCGTAATCCATGGGCCATTTTGAAAATAATGAAGGAACAACAGGACCCATGAGTGACCTATGTTTCTTCCTTCCACTCCTCAGAATATGATATGAAAGAAGGGAGCACTTACCGACTTTATGAAGTAATATCCAACTCTTGATGTGAGTCCATCTTGTATCTCCCTAATATCTCAAGAACATGGGAATCAATGCCTCTAATGAATGTGTAGTGGACTCCTAATATTTCTAACATTACCAAGAAGTAGAGATTTTTTCTTTCACTATATGACTCAAATCTTATGAATTCTCCCTAACATATTATTTTATATTCTGATCTTTTTCTTGTGGAGATGAGAAACAACTAGGCAGCTCATAAATGTACACAGAGTGATATACATAAATGCTTAATGTATTAACTGTTCCCTTACAATGAGCATCAGAATGCCAACACAAAGTTCTCAGCCAAAGGTGCTTTTGGAAATTTTAAGACGGTAACATTCAGAATCCTCAACTGAATCCATTTAGTGTTTTCCCTTCTTCATGCAATCTCACATTTACTTAGAGGATTGATTTCCCTTGAAATCCACTTCTGTCATATTTCTAAAAGCTCAGGCATAAAAATTGATATTCTTGTGAACTTTGGCTACTTAATATCTGTCATATTTCTTCCCAAGATTGACTTTTGAATGACATTATTTAAAATGTAGTTATATGCTGTGACTCTTTCCCAGGTGAAACTCTCCCATCAATCAGTCTGCATCAAGAAATGAATGTTCTCTGCTCTGCCAAGCTCTCTGCACACTAACAATAAGCAAAGTGCTCACTCTGTCACAAACCACAATTTGGGTCCTGAGGAAATGGAGCAATGAAAAGTGTGGAATTCATCTTCAACTTTTATCAGGCCCTAGAGTTGGCAAATGAATTGTTTTTCTGGGCAAATTAACTTATGCCCCAACTATTGGGATGAGGTTTTTTTTCAGGTGAATGATGAATTGACCCCAGCTGGAACATCTGTAGAAGTAATGCCCCATTTAGGATACTGTGGAAAGCAAGTACTATCATCCTTTTTGTCTATTCTTCAGTCTCTAGTGGGGAAAAAACCCAGCTCTATACGGATAGATTATTTCTTTTGTGTTTTTCATGCCAACTGAAAAACTAGCATTGATTTTTCTGCAATCATCTCCCCAAGGATGAAAGGCATGTAAGATTCTGGGGAAAAGTTAAAAAATAGACATTTAATTTAGTCTATTTAAATTCTTAGTTAAATAGTCAACTAGTTGTTTAAAGAATGTTTCCTTTGAGCAGTATAATTCTGCTGCACTGTCTGAACATGGAATAATGTTTCCCACCAAAAGATTTTCATTCTGTCTGTGGTTTGCATTAGTGTCTCACCAGAAGTTGTCAGTAGGTCAGAAAACTCCACATGATACTCTGATACAGTAACTCTTTTGTTATAGGAGTGCAAGCAATTTTTTCCTCCTGATTCCCAAAATATTTTTTATTTTATTTTTTTTATATTTAACTAACTTTCTGGTTTTTTTCTCTTTTGATATTTTTGGAACTTGGCATATTTCCTTCGGATGATGATATTGTCCTAGTAGATAACAACAGAATGTAACCAGAAGCCTGAAAACAATGATTTATTAACATACAACTTTCATCTAGTTTGTAAGAATATGTTGAGGAAGCTCCTCCCTTCTAAAAGTCATGTATTTTGTAGGTATGAATACGGTTACAGAAACTGCTCACATTCTGTTTGAACGTTAACTCTATATCCTTTTGGGCTTAGATATTTAATATCCCTACTTGAAAGAACAACCCATTGGGATCTGAATCAAAGATTGTCCTCTTTCCTCCTGGGATCAAATATATTATGAGCAGAACTGCTAAGTCAAGGCAGTTCAACTGAGAACCCGTTGTATTAAAAAACAACCTTAGGGTATTGTTTAAAGGTGATATATTTATCGGAATTCTGATATTTTTGTATCTACCACATATGTATTTTATTACTGTATTTTCTTTTTAATCTAGGCTTTCATCAGATTATGTATTTTACTTTTCTTTTATTTGATATAGACATAAAGGAAAAGGTAAAGGTATCCCTTGCACATATGTGCTAGTCATTTCCGACTCTAGGGGCTGGTGCTCATCTCTGTTTGAAAGCCAATGAGCCAGCACTGTCTGAAGACATCTCCATGGTCATGTGGCCAGCATGAGTAAATGCCAAAGGCACATGGAGCACTGTTACCTTCCCATCAAAGGTGGTCCCTATTTTTTCTACTTGCATTTTTACGTGCTTTCGAAGCTGCTAGGTTGGCAGAAGCTGGGACAAGTAATGGCAGCTCACCCCATTACACGGCACTAGGGATTCGAACCGCTGAACTGCCGACCTTCCCATCGACAAGCTCAGCTGTCTAACCCGCTGAGCCACCATGTCCCCAACCTATATCTATAAGTTATGCCTATTCATTGGCTGACCTTGTTACCATGTCTTCCCAGTCACAAATATCCTGACATAAAAGGAGGCAAAATTCTTAACAAGAATTTAACTTAACAAATGTCCACTTCATGTTGGTCTCAACTGTGGTATTTCTGTGGTGTATATTGGGGTTTTTGAGAGCTTTGAGAGCTGTGTGCAACGAATTTTCATTGTAATGCATGTCAATTAGTGTACATTCAAAGTGACAATAAAGTTATTCCAAGTCTAAAATGTCTAAGTCATAAGTTGACGACTACTTGGAGCTTGACTTACAACCATTTACTTAATGACCATATGAAGCTACAAGGGCACTGAAAAAGGTGACTTATGGTGGGTCCTCACACTTATGACCATTACAGCATCCCCTTGGTCACATGAACAAAATTTGGGTGCTTGGTAGCCACTTATGACAGCTGCAGCACCCGGGGTCATGGGATCATCATTTGCAACCTTCCAACAAGCAAAGTCAATAAGGAAAACTGGATTCACTTTACAACTGCAGTGATTTATGTACAACTGTTGGGAAAAAAACGTTGTCAAATAGGGCACAGCTCACTTAAGCACCTTGCTTAGCAAACTGAAATTCTGGTCCTAATTGTGGTTGTAAGTTGAGGACTCCCTGCAGATCAGGCTACAGTTGGGCTATGCAAAAACTTTCCACCAGCTCAAACACTGAAGTCCAATCCTCACATATTATTTTTCTAATGGTGTGTTTCTATGTGTGTGTGTAAGTTATGACAGTACATATTGTCATAAAGTCGTCTTACTTGGTAAAATACTTGCTGCTGCAATTTAAAGGGGTTATTTAATGCTCAGGGATGCCATGCAACAACATTTATTCACATACAAATTGCTTAAGTTCTTCCACACTCGCAAACTCTGGAATTCTGGTTTTTTAAAATTCCTCTTACATCCTCTGGGCAGCAGGAGGCGCTACTAGCTCATGTTTGCAAATAGCGCTGCAGTCAAATACAAGGAAGAAATCAGGTATTAAGGGGACAAGCAGGGAAAGTTTTTCCTTAAGCCATGGATTGTACTACCTCTGCACCCTCTTCTTTCGAAATGTTTTGCTCGCTTGCTAATTAAAGCCGAGCACAAACTCTTTTATTTGGTCTACAAGAAACTAAACTAAACATTGTGCAGCCATTTCTGCAGGACATAATGGTTTTTAAAAGACTAATAAAATGGATGGGTAGAAAGAATGGGCTGGGGACGTTCAAAAACCAGAGGAGACGTCAAAAGCATCCCTCACTACAAACTTCAAACAACCTCCCCGAATCTCTGATCCTCAAATTTTCCTTTTCACACACCCTTCCTATGACAACGTAAAACTCACTTAACAACTGTCCTGCTTAGCAACATAATTTTTGGGCTGAATTGTGGTCATATGTTGTATTCTGAAGTTCAAGTGAAAGTCCTTTCTGATCTGGGCCAATCAAGGTTGTTGTGGCTGCTGAATTAAGCAAACCAGAGTTTATGCAAACTCTAATTTTGAAAGAAAGAAAGAAAAAGCATTATAATCCTAGGCCATGTAAGTGGGACATTCACATTTTTTATTTTTATTTTTTGCTCTTGGCTTGGGGCTCAGAACAAAAGAACATTGGCTGACCTGAAGCAAGTAATTTTCTGTGAAAGCAAACCTGCCAGGACTATGAGAAAAAAATGGGGAAGAACACAATATATTCTCCTTTCCTTTCCTTTCCTTTCCTTTCCTTTCCTTTCCTTCCTTTCCCTTTCTCTTCCCTTTCCACCTCACCTTTATTTCTTTTATAAACAACTCAAGGCAAGAAACATACATTATTTATTTCTTCATTCATTTTTATCCCTCCTTTAGCATTTTGATAAATACCCTGTTTTCCCCAAAATAAGGCATCCCCTGATAAATAAGCCCAATCGGGCTTTTGAGTGCATGGCAATAAGGCCAAGCACTTATTTCAGGGTTCAAATATATATATAAGGCAGGGTCTTATTTTTGGGGAAAAGGCAGTGAACATTACTAAAATTCTTCCTCCTATTTTCTCCACTACAACCCTTTGAAGAGGATTGGACTGAGACTGACTGCTTTTGCACTCAGAGCCAATTTTACCATAAGGCTGAATAACACTGGCCTAGGATGCCAATGTTTAGGGAGAGCCAAAGCAACCTCTCCTTCCAAATTGTTCTAATCATGCAAATCTTTGTAATTGCAGGAAGTGGCACCATTGGCCAGCATAGTTTAGGGATGCAAAATAATCTTCAGCTCACATTGCTTGGACTCCTGAAGGAAACGCAGGATTATACCTCAAGGAAACAAAATGTATTTACTCAACTTTAATCTCATCATCCGAATATTAACCCTATCTCTCACGTGTTTATTTCCTACTTCTTCCAAACTAGAAGAGCAACTTATAGGTAGTCCTCAAATTACCACTGTAATGCAGCCCGGAATTTCCCCTCAGTTATAAGTAAAAAGGTAAAGGTAAAGGTTTCTCTTGCACATAAGTACTACTCATTCCCGACTACAGGGGGCGGTGCTCTTCTCCATTTCAAAGCCGAAGAGCCAGCGCTGTCCGAAGACGTCTCCGTGGTCATGTGGCCGGCATGACTAAACGCCA
>JANHFP010003055.1:4338-17453 GCA_032468135.1 Calamaria suluensis | reverse complement strand
AAGTGTGGTCTTACCAAGGCATTATAAAGTAGTATTAACACTTCATGTGATCTTGATTCTATCCCTCTGTTTTTTCAGCCTAGAACAGTGTTAGCTTTTTTAGCAGCTGCAGCAGACTGCTGGCTTACATTTAACTGATTGTCTACTAGGACTCCAAGATCCCTCACACAGTTACTACTATTAAGCGAGGTACCACATATACTGTACCTGTGCATTTTGATTTTCCTGCCTAAATGTAGAACCTTACTTTTTTCACCACTTAATTTCATTTTGTTTGATAGCACCCAATGCTCAAGTTTGTCAAGATCCTTTTTTTATCTTAAGCCTCTCTTCTGGAGTGTTGGCTACTCCTGCTAACTGGGTGTAATCTGCAAATTTGATGAGTTCCCCATCTATCCCCTTGTCCAAATAATTGATGAAGATGTTGAAAAGAACTGGGCCTAAAACAGAACCTTGGGGTGCTCCACTGCATATTTCCCTCTAGATAGATGTAGTCGCACTGAGGACTACATGTTGAGTGCAGTTGATCAGCTAGTTACGAATCCATCTGGTGGTGATGCTGTCTAACATACATTTTTCTATTTTATGAAGTCATAGGTTACCATTTACTTTATTTCTTCCTAGATTAAATTTAACCACCTAATGATCATTTTCACAGTTATTAACTATTAATTTTCTTGGATGGAATGGCTTAATTTTGGTAATTCATACTCTGATTTGAGAATATGTTATCTTGAAAGTATAACTAGTTCAAAATATGGTTTTATTCTCCTGGTTAAGAGTGAGGATACTAACTATTGCTGCCACCCTTCCTGACCCTATTTTGCAATATGTGACCTAGAAATAAACAATATGGTATATTAGTGTTGTAACTGTGATTATGTGTCATCTATTTCTATTTTGACCTTGCTTATTTTGTACTCATTTTGAACTATTTGTCATATTAGAAGCCATGACAACACTGTAATTTAACTGTCACAATAGTGTCTTATATGCCAAAATTATAATAATTCAATTTATTGCTAAACTTGATCCTTCAGTATAGTACATTTGATTCAATGACTTAAGCTCTTATTTTATTTTATTTGTTGGATTCAAGCATATCTAGATAGCTTACCTCAGGATTCCGAAGATCAACTTCAGGTGTTAATACTTAATTTTGTACTTTTATTTCATTTTATTTTCAAATTTTAGAAGGTTGGATAGAGGGAAAAAGTATACACAGAAAAATCAGTGGAATTATTATTGCTGTTTCTTTTGCTGGATTATTTACTTCACTATCCTTCTAACAAGTCATCATGATTGGACATAACAGGTTTGAGGGAATCTGTTGATGAACATTGTTTCCACCTGATTTAAATGTCAAAATCCCTACACTATATTGGGTTATAATTATTTCAAAATGTTTCTGTATAGCTTTTCCAACCTATAAACAACCTTTAAACAATGCAAATTTAGCATTATCAATTTTTTGGGAACTTGACTGTACATTGTCAAGCATATTGTCATTATGGTTGGCTCCATATTTTCATATATGTAGAAGCATATATGTAGAAGCACAGAAAAGGTTTGGTTGTAGTATGAATTCAACTCATACTAGATAGTGAAAATTAATCACAATCTGTATTCCATCTGTGTGTGTGTTCCTTCTGGGTTGCTTTTGTCTTTGTTTTTTTGATTATTGCATTTTACTTTTTATTTGATTAATTTTATTTTTGCATCACCGACAGTTCCATAATTCACAAAAATTTCTAAGTATATAAATAACTGAACTAGAAAGAATAAGCATCTGAAATGCTATTAAAAACAGCAGTCATTGATCACAGTGAAGATAAACAAAATACTTACATGCCCTCCCTCTGAAAGTTTAACAAAATAAAAGACAAATATGTAAAAAACTATTCCTGAAAAAAATAAATCAGCCTGCCTTGTCATGGTTTTGGTATATGTGAACCAAATAATGCATTTGTGGGAAATGCATAATGAAGTACTTTAATTGCTATTCATTTTATTCACAGTTAAAATATTGCTAATCTGAATAGTTTACACCATTACAGATAGGAGTTTGTCCATCTGAAAATAATTTATTTTATTATATTATAAAAGTAATAATTCAAAACAGCAAATTATAATTGAAACTTGATTATATTTCATGTATTATTAGGATGCTCATAACATTCTAAGATAGTATTTTGATAAATCTAAACAATCGACATGTCTTTATTAAACAAATCAATGTAATGTTAAATTAAGGCAAAGCAATAATATGCTTTTATAAATATGTGTTGCAGATGCTCCAATCTTTGTGTCAAATCAAACAATTTATTATTCTTGGGAAGGAAATCCTATCAACATAAGTTGTGATGTTCTGTCTAATCCAGCAGCGTCTATTCAGTGGAGAAGAGGAAAATTGGTTTTACCTGTAGAAAATACAAGTCATTTAAAGACTCATAGTAGTGAAAACAAATTGATATTAGAGGTAAGCTTCCAGTGATAGCTTTGTCCTTTCTTTGTTCAAGATACTTTTTTCTGTATCAACATGAATATATTAATATTATTTATTAAAAATTCAGGCATATATTTTACCAGTTATCTTTTATTCCAGATACCTTTGTATCACATCTATGGTCCCCCATCTCTAGTCAATATAAACAATTGTAATAAGGATTAATAAACCCTCTATTATTTGCAGTGTTTCTGGTCACATTAAAAAAATTAATGGATGTTATTTAGAGGTTATATGTACAGTTATTCAGGTCTGTCAATTGTACATATGAACTGATGCATGATTCTCTCTCTCTCTCTCTGTCCCCCTCCCTCTCTGTCTTGCTCTCTCTCTCCCGCTCTCTTTCTCTGTCTCCCTCTCTCTCCTTTCTATAAAGATTGCTCCCACATCAGACATTGACTTTGGACATTACAACTGTACAGCCACAAATAGAATAGGGAAAAGATATCAGGAATATATCCTAGCCTTGGCTGGTAAGTAATTTATTTATATAAAAACAAATGTCTTGGATAATTAAAAAATCATTTCTATTCTTTAATAAATAACATTTATTAAAGTGTACTAAAATAAAAGAAATGTACTAAAATAAAAGAAATGTAAAACAAGATTTTAAAAGCTACCCAACAAGGCCAAATAGCAAACTAAGTGCAACCTTTCATATTTTGGAGATCATAGCTACAGTATCTACAAAAGAAGTACTCACTTCTCTCCTTTCGTGTCTCTGCACTCTGTTTACTATGTCCTTCAAATAAATAAAATATAATCCATAACCTATAAAATCAACTTTTATATATTTACATAACTTAGTATGCTTCAGAACACTGTAATCTATTTATGTTTATGATAAATCAAATTTAAATCCATATAATAAAACAATTAAAAATAAATTAATGAAATATTTTTTAAAAACTAATAATTCCAAACTGTAGTTATAGAATTTTTAAAAGGTAATAAAACGTAAATCTTTCAGCTCCTTGGAGAATAAATTAACTTTAAAACTTTTTACAGAGGAAGCTGTAGTTGAATCACTTAGATTATTTTAGTAAGCAGGGCAGTTTGTATAGAAAGAGTTTATCCAAGACCCACTTTTTTGGTCCAACTGAAGTTCATGAACTCCATAAAAAGGTAGATTCATGTGGACTACTTTACCATAGGACTTCTTAGAAGTTACCAATGTGCGAACAAGGTTTAAGTTTAATTTATTCTAGAAATAAATATAGTTATTATATCAACTAAAATTAATAAAAGGCACTCTTGGCTATTGACTCAATCTTGATAATCAAAGAAAGATTTGAGTATATTAGCACCTCCCAACTGAGTACTTTCTTCTTTGGAGAAATATAGTCCCATTCAGAAAAGGCAGATCTACCATCTCTCTGGCATTAAGATAACTAATAATGAAAATCACCAGATAATTAGAGAATGGTGGAACATCATTACTACAACTCTCTGTGACCTACAGGGAAATTAATTAAATCATCCTCAAGATGTGTCTGTCCAGAAGCTTCTTAAAAACTTTCCAAATGTTTATATCAAACTTCCTGTTGTAGTATGATTGTTTCCCCTTTCTTGAAGAAGGGAATCACATTTCCTGTTTCCCAATTTCCTGGCATCTCCCAATTTTCCAAGGTTCTTTAAAGATAATTGACAGACTGAAATGGTTTTCAGCCATTTCAGTATTTCAATGTACATTTTCTCAGGCCCTAATGCTTTGAACACATTCAAATTATCTATAATTTTTCTTTAACATTTTTACTGACTTGCACCTTCCCCTGTTCCATTTGTTCACAATCTGATCTATCAAATCACTGCTTCTTCTGGCTGTAAAAACAAAGGCAAAAAGGGAATTGAGTTCTTCTGCTTTCTCTTGGTGCTCTATTAAGATGTTTCCATTTGAAGTAAGCAATGATCTCACTACCTCATTTGTTTTCTTCTTGCTGCTAGTATATTTGAAGAAACTCTTGCTGGACTTTGCTTCTCTTGCTCTTCTTAGCTCATTTTCCCACCTTTGCCTTCCTGACCTAATTCCTACATTTCTGAGCTGAAGATTTGTCAACAATCTTGGTAATTAGATTATCCTTCCATTCCAATAAGCATTGCCTTTAATCTCACCTCCTTCATGAATCTACTCTGTATATCCACTCAAATTGTATTTTTAGATGTCTTTTTCCTCATTGATATTGTTGCAGAATGCATTATACTTAACTTTCCTTACAAGAAGGCTAAGCCAACCATGATATTTTTCCTTTAAGAATAAATTCCAAGGGCATATGCGTCACTATTTATATTAGTTTATTAAAATCAGCCTTTCAAATATCCAAGTCTTTGAGTTTTTAAGTAAACTTCTGCAATCAAGAACTTTAACTAAGTATTCTTATTTATCCTCCAATTTTTATTTGTTGGTAAAGTTAAAATCCATGATAGCATACCCCTTAAATGCCCATTGTTTTAATCCACCTTTTTAAAATATAATTTCTATTATTCTTCATATAGCTATTATAAAATCACACAGGTATCACACAGGGAGCCACACCTGTCCCAAAGATATATATCTGTGTCAGCCTCATGCTTGTAGCATTCAGCTCCTCATTCACATTGTTTAATGTAGATATTGAAAACCTGTCCCTATAATAATTCCTATTAGTTCTTATTTCAAAGAGCAAGTGTCTCAACATGGTCATGTCTGAAATATGAATGGAATTGGATGAAATGTGCCATGGACTGAAGAAACCAATGACAAACCTTAAAAACAGAGTGTGTTGTGGTGGTGGGTGATTCCTTTCTGAGGAAAATCAAATGGTTATGAATACACTGATATGACATTGTAGGAGGTGTATTGTCTTCCAGGTGCCCATCTACAGGCTGTGACAGGATATTACCAAGACCAACCAAAGCCACGAGCAACCATATGCTTTCTTTTTGATCCCTATGAGGATGAATGCCATGGAAACAGTGAAAAAGTATATGGAGACCATGAGACATAAGGAAAAAAATGAAGGAGATGGGAACTGTCCCTGTTATGGGATATGGCAGAAGAAAAGATAACATGAATCAACAACTGGCTATTCAGATAGTGTGAACAAACAAAAGATTGAATTCTACAACAATGGTCTTAGTTTTAAAAATAACTCCTGAAAAAAGATGGTTGTGCCTTTAAAAAAAAAGCAAGATATTTCCTTTCTCATCAGGAAGAAATTAACCTGGAACAAAAGAGTTAAAAATGCAACCAAAACATTATTCAAGAAAGAAGAATACAAAGGAAGAAATAGGAGGTCATGATGGTGTTACATAATTACAGCCAAGGAAAGTAATCAAAACCATAAAAAAGTGAAAGTTAGAATATATTTGACATGTGATGTGACACTGAGAAAAATACAGCATACTTCACTTAATCCTCCAAAGAAAGATTGAAGGCAAATGAGACCCAGGCAGAAAAAGAACAGCATGGCTTCAAAATCCAAGGGTCTAGTTTGGATAAAACTCAACATATTTTTTTCATGCTAAAAATATGATTGCCAATATGATCACCAACATCCAATGATGGATATAGCACAACAACAACAAGAAGATGGTGTTAAGGATACTACAAGAGGAACAAGATGATATGCAGAATATCAAATGATTTTACATAAATGCACAGAATATGGAAAATAAACAAAATAATAATGAATTATCCTAATTCAAAAAGACAAATTTGATGTGGAAGCATCATTGAAACCTTAGGGGATGATGGTTAGCACATTACTGGAATACCAGAGCACAGTACTAATTTACTGAAAAGGAATTGACCTAACAAACAGGCTCAGAATATCTAAATTATGCATGCATGCAGCTACCTATCCAGAAATTTCAGAATAAATGGGCTGAAAGATCTGTTTAAAATTGTAAAAGGATTCAGAGAAACAAAAGTGAATTTATTGTAAGAGTTCATTACAGAGAATCTGGACAGTCCAGAAATGTGAATAAAGCCTATCTGCTGCAGATTACCAGCTTTCAAAGAGACATATAACAGTTACACTGGAGAATATTTATATTTTTGACATCTATTAAGAGTCAGAGATCCAACAAGTTCTTATTCTTCTTACTGACAAATTTATTTTTGAGAAGATAAAAGAAAGAACAGAAGTTCTGCTACCAGGGACCTAAAACTCATCAACCTGATTCAAGCATGAAAAAACTGATCATATTATCTTTTAATATATGGCCTGTCTGTATTTGCGTCAAAAATACCTACAAATCAAACTGAAGGTTAGCTTTGAAAGGATTTCCTGATGACAACGTAGGGACACTGCTTTCCTGTCCCCTCGTTCTGTAGTATCAGAAACCAAGAAGATTCAGGGCTTTACTTCAGAGGATTTTTTTATGAAATACCAGATAAGTTGCTTCAGCTTAATAGTTTAAATCATAATGAAGAAAAATGTTCAGGAAGGATGACAAATACTATAAAACAGGATACTTAAATTACAATTACATCACATGGGAAGAAAAAAACCCCCCGAAAGGAATAAAAAAAAGGTAGCATGGCTATATGCAGAACTCACTAAACCTCTGAAGAGAAAAGGGACATGAACAAGAAACAGAAGAGGAACATAACCAAAGAGGAATTCAAAATAGATTCCAGAAATTATATAAACTCTGTCAGAAAGGTTAAAGTTTAGTATAAGGTGAAGGGCTTGTGACCGATAAACAAAAAATAAAGGGTTCTGTTAGGTATGAAAAGGAAAATAAAGAGGGTGTAGAATTGCAGGAGAAAAGTGATAAATTGTTAATGGGTGACAGGAAGGAAGAACTAATAGGTGACTAATATTTTAAATAAAAGACCTAAGTCTCTTATCTTATTTGAGAATAGGTTTAATAAATGAAGTTGAATTTAAAAGAAAAACTAAAAGTTACAGTGATCAATATCTCTATCAAAATAGTAACAATATATGGCAGGGGTGTCAAACATATGTTGTCACAGCGTCATCAAGTGACATATCAGGATTTTGCCCCCTTCGCTAAACCAGGTGGGGGCAGGGCCCAAACGTGATGCATCTGGCCCACAAACCATGAGTTTGACACCCCTGATATATAGCAAACACATAGAATATGAGATAATGTGCATGAAAGTAGTACATGTAAAAGGGAACTATATGTCCCATTTGACCACAAATTAAAGATGAATCTGCAATGTGTTGTAACTGCTAAAAGACAAATGTCTCAGCAGATCATAGATCAGGGCATAATTGGTCTACTGTACTTTGACAGAGACAGAATTATTCTGACTACTCTACCATAATATAGATAGCATAACTATATAAATTGGAGCAAGTTAAGAGAAGGATTATTAAAATGATGATGTCTACAAGGAAATGCTAGTATCTAGGCAAATATGTCAGAGGTAATATATGATTGCCTCTTCAAATACTGAAGAGTTGTCATACAGACAATAGAATGGATACATATGTTAATGCATTATGGATCAAGACCAGAGCCAATGGGTTGAGATGACAATGTTAGACGTGAGGAAGACTATAAGCCGAGCAATGAAACAGTGAGTGGTTCTTCCAGAGTCTTCAGAGGCTTATTCGTTATCTTGCAGACAAGGCTCAATTGAGCCCTCATTCTGATTGAGAATAGTTATTTATTTCTAATATATGTTTTGTTTCAAGACATATTGTTTTAATAACAGTTCTATAAAATAAAAATAAGTGTATCATTATTTTAATAATAATAATTTGCACACATTTATTTGGTATTGGCAGTATACTTGAGCTCCTCCTACTGTAGAGGTTCACTGATTATATTTCAGAATTAATGATCAGTTAAGAGCTGATTTAACTTCTAATCTTCTAATACTAGAGATTCTTGTAAGCAGGGAATATCTTCTAAAGTTTCTTGGATGTTGACATCTACTGCACAGTATTTCTGTATATTCTTCCATCTTTCTTTGATATCTTTCAATAAACTACCATCTGTCCAATGGAGTTCTTTAGCATATTAATTAAAATTTAGAACCTCCTTTTCAGTTCAGAGATATCTTGGAAGATTCCCATTGTTTTCCCATGTCAGTTTAATCTTCCAAAATTTCCAAAAATCCTACAACATTCTATAACAATTAAAATGAGTTTAGTATACTTTGATTTTCAAAGTATACTAGAAATACCAAATTAAATATAGTTTTAGTCTTTTATTTTATTTTTTTTCCTGTAAATCTTTTATAGTGCAAACTTCTATGATTATAATCTTATTTACTTGACTTTCTTAAATGTAATTTAAAGGACCAAAATGAAAGAATTTTCTGCAACACCTATGTAAGAAAAGTTAAATAAAATGTAAAAGAAATACCCTTAAGTTTAGAAGAGTTTGCATTAATAAAAAGTAATTGTATGCATTTTATTTATTTATTGTTAACATAAAGTTGAACCAATATATGTAAATCTTAGCAAACCATTTTGCATTAAACTTCTATCCAAATGATTTTAGCCTCAAAAAACACTAACTTTCCTGCAGACCAATTTTCAACCATTTAATGTAATGGTCAGTTTTGCTTATTTAATACTGTTAACGTTTTACCATGTAAAATTACTTACTCTTTATTGTCTCATATATTGACTAATTTTACCATGTAATTACATGTTCCTTAATTTTTCCCCCCAGATGTACCATCCAGTCCACATGGAGTGAAAATTGTAGATGTATCACAGACTTTTGCTAAAGTATCATTTAATAAACCAGATTCTCATGGAGGTGTCCCGATTCATCATTATCAAGTGGATGTAAAAGAAGTCACTTCAGAAACATGGAAAGTTGTTCTTTCATATGCAGTTCAGAGTAAGTATGCAATAAGAAAAAAAGATGAGCCTTAAAATAATTAGTTAGTTTCAATACATTTGTATATTTTAGGAACAATTAGTTTTTTCGTGGAATGTCATTTTCAAATTCTTTTCAACAGGATAAATTCTAACAGGCTATAATTCTACTGTACCTAGGACAATGATATTTCCCATTTTTTTCCTTTTAAGGTTAAAATCAAAGTATCCCCCCAAATCATAGACATTATTTTTGTAGTGCCATTAATGAAAATATATTTTAAATTTACAAACATTTCCATTCTATGTGTGAACACACTTTATTATTACATATGCTTGCATATTACTTTAAAAGAAAATATTATTTTTGAAGTATAATATTTAAATTATCTTGGGCTTATTTGTTGATAATATTTTGAAATTTTATCATCACATACACAATTTCATTAAACTCCTAGAAATAATTAGCCAGACTCTTTTTCAAAAAATGTTACTGCATGTGTGAAAAATGACTTTGCAATACAAATAGGTGAATATATATTCCATCTCATGGAATGTAGAATTTAAAAATGTATGTTAGAATATTGACTGGGCTTTCTTTTTTCATACTTATTTGAGTGGTACTAAATCAAGAGAAGTGCATTTTTGTCCTGTATAAACAAATAGAATAATATTAACAAGGGAATCTGACAAAGTATCCAATTTATGATATAGATAAAAAGTCTCCCAATCCTATTCCAATATTTTAACCAATGGATGCCACCATTTAGAATATCTGTCATTTAAAATATTGATTTTCCAGCATTGTATTACTCCTAAGGATTTAGCACAAGTAGAGAAAGCTCCATTTTTCAAAGCATATCCTCAGAGTTGTGAAAAACAATTAGGGTCTTCACTCATTGATTAAATGATCTCTTATCAAACTTACTGACTCCCTGAAGCTTATATCAATAAGACAACCATAAACAACTACACACACACACACACACACACACACACAAAACACAAAATCAATGATAAGTGGGGCATTGGAATAAAGACCAACCACAATAAATCAGCTATCAAATAAACAACAGTCCATTAAAGGTGTCTTGAAATAGTTCAGTCTTAAAGACATTCTAGAGGGTGCCAGTCTAATTTCTGAGGCTACAATATTAAAAAAAGTCTAAAATTCTATACCTCACAATGTCTTCACACAATGTCTGAATATGAAAAAGAGGATAAACTTCCCAGAACTTTGCCCTAAAACAACGGTATGATATACCTTAACTAGCATTTCAATTACATATAGAAATATGAAGTGTTAAAAAATGAGTTTGAGAAAGTTGATTCAAGAAATATTGGGAATTTCTAAGATTTTAAGATTTTATATTTGTAAAATGGACCAATTAATATAAATTGATAATATCAATATTATGTTTTTTTCATATTTCATCCATTGAAGCATTATCTGAAGATTGAAATTTGGTCCTCGAGTTTGTAGAGATAAAATGATTTTTATGATTCTATATGTCTAATCAAATTGATTTATTACAATAAGAGTATACCAAATGAGATTTGTAGCGGATTGTCCAGATTAGCAGAGACATGATACAGTTTCTAAAAGCTACATTACTCCCACACATGCGATCAACAGTATGTATGGTATGTAAACAGTACCTTTGTCATAGCAAAGTAATAACTCAAGAAGACAAATGAAAACAATATCCATCATCATCAAAGACACCATCAAACATGAGCAGAAGTGTCCTAATGCTCTTATTTGGTCTAGAGGACACCAATGAATCCAATGACATCAGAAAGATTTGCAACATCATTAGCAACTTTCAGACATCAACCTTCTTCCCCGATGAAATCATCAACATTTCCTGAGATGGTCCTGAGTTCAAGAACAGCAACGGCTTGGTGGTCCCATGCATCTGCAGAGTTGTTTGCAAGAATGAGTCCAACAAACGCAAATTCTTTTAATAAACTCACTCGCCAAAAGCAACATCAACCATAAAAAACTTTATTCATGGCCTGATCTATCCTTACTGCAATGTGCCCACTCCCGTGAATTCTGCTCAGAGCTCAAAAGGCACCAGGACCAGGGAGAAACTGACCTATATATTGACTACTGTGCTGACTGTATCACATGCAACACCAACTGTTCACATTCCAATAACCCAAACTAGGCATGCACACAACTAATTTCCTCCCAATCTAATACTACAGACCTTACATGCAAGCTACTTAATGCAAGAAGCCTCACAAACAAAATTCCTGTGTTCCTCCTCATACTAAATATGACTATGTTTGACATTATATTTGTCTGCATCCTTGGTTGAATGCATCCTTCCCTCACTGGTCTGACTGTGAAATCCATAGAGGGGGTGATGTTGCTATCTTCTATAAAAAGTCCCTAAATCTGAAAAATATTCAAGTTATACAGGAGCTTGCTCTTCCTGAGACAGTTGTCTGTGAACTATCCTTAAATACCACATTTTGCTTTTTAGTATGTTAGAGAGCCCCTGATTTGTTCATGCAAACAAGCTACCTTTTTCACTAACATTGGCAGCCTCCTACTCACACCCTCTTATCTTTCTTGGTGACTTCAATTTACCTCTTCTTAATTGAACCCTAAATGGATATACAACTGAACCTATGTGTATAACCCTGTACAATATCATCACTACTCTAGGACTGTATCAGTTAGTAACAGTTTAAACTCAATTTATGGTCTAAAAATAAAAGAACCCTTTTCCAACAATGACCACAGCATGATTGATTTTTGTCTCAATTTATGTCCTTACAAAGGTGATTATAATGATGGGACTCAAAATTATAACTTTTAAAAAGCCAACTATGATCACATAGCTGCAGACCTCTTATTTCTTGATTGGTATATTCTGTTTTCTGGCTGTAATACTGCTGAAGACCATTATAACACTTTTTTGCTCAAAGTCAAAATAATAATCAAACTATATGTACTATTAGTAACCCCAAAACCAGAAAAAAGCAAATTACCTATAACAATAAGGAAGCTCAAATAAAATATTTGGCGAAAAAAACAAAAACAAAACTGTCTATGTAGCTAACTTTAAAAGTAGCTACAAAACCTTATGCCACCAGATAAGGGAAGAATGCACCAATTACCACTGGAAACAAGAGGAAAACCTGTTACACACATAATCCACTCATGCCTTCTATAATTCTATAACACCAAACTTAAAGACTTGAAAACCATCCCACCCCTAAAAGGGTCTAATGGGAAAAAACTGTAATGATGGGACTTTAAGGCCAACCTCTTCAACACATTCTTCAGTTCAGTCTTTGTTAACAGCAATGCCTCATGCCCCACATTTACTAGTTGTAGCATAACTAATTGCAATAATCTGCTACATAACGAATTTACAGAAGATAACATTGAAAAGACACTATGCAATCTAAAACCTTATCTATCTATTGGTTCTGATGGATTATGTGGCTACTTCTTAAAATAGTTTTCCACTGCCATAGCAGAACATTTAAACACAATCTATGAGATATATTTCAGAACCAGCCCCTTGCCTGACCTATGGTAATTAGCCATGGTCATCCTTATCTTCAAAAAGTGAGGCCCCAGCCTAGTTGAAAATTACAGAGCAATCTCATTGTGTTGCATCAGGAAAAAAATTGACCTGTAATCTGCAACTCCTACACTGCAAAAACATTGTCCTGCAAAGCAGGGCATACAAAACAATTGCTAGACCAATTCTTGAATATAGCTTGGAATCCACACTGTATATCAGACATTAATACAATTGAGCAAGTCCAGAGGTATTTCATGAGAAAGTACT
>JANHFP010003052.1:50444-61335 GCA_032468135.1 Calamaria suluensis | reverse complement strand
ATTCAAGCTGAAAATTATCTGCTCTGTAGCTTATTTCCCCTCCCAGCATGCACTGACCCAAGTGAGTGGGCTCCAGGTCAATGGACCTCCATTTCCCTTCCAAACGCTTGAATTCTTGCAATTCTGATAATAGGTACTAAGGTTTTTGTTAGCCCAGTGATGAATTTCTGCATGTGCTGACAAGAATGAAAAGTTTGCTCAGTTACTGTAATGTCATTTGGAGGAGGAAATAAAACATCAATGGAAAGTAAATATATAAATGATGGTCTTTACTTTAATAAAGTTTAAGAAATGTCTTTTTTCCCCCCCACATTGGTTTATATTCTTTGGTTATCCTGACCACTGAGCACTTCACATGAGCGAGATCTTTAGCTAGAGCTACTTATAGTCACTGTTGATATTCATTGATGTAATGGAGTATGTAAACTTGTTTGAAATGAACATGATTCACATTTAAGCACTTTCTGACGGATTGCACTGATTGGAAACAAGAAGGGTTAAGAGAGCAGATCTCCTTGGACAGATTTGAAAACTAGTTTCATCAATTATTTCTTTTAACGATACATAGTATTTATGGAACATTTTTCACAGCAGGATGTTCAATGCAACAACTTGTACCTACTCTTCAGATTTATAGGTTCTGTTGATCTCAGAGTCCACAGAGAGCAAAAAGGGGCCTTAGGAGTAACTGTGAAAGGTTGCCATATAATGATAAATCATTTGATGTTCTCACTCTTCTGGATAGCTTTTTGAAAGATAGACTGGCAACTAAGGAGTAAGAGAACCTTCTCTGTCACTGCAGGACCCTATCATCCCCATCCCACCTACTTAGTGTAGTTTTGCATGTGTGCAAGTGTGAAGAAGGCTAGAGAACCACTGTTAACAATTCTCCATATACAAACATGGAATCTGTTTAGTCAGAACAGAACAGATAAATTTGTCACCAAACACTATAAAATGAAAAGTGCCAAATAAAGGCCACCTTCTGATAGAGGGTTGTCATCTTAAAGTAGTCCCCCCCTTTCATTCAATAGTCTACTATTCTTGTACACCAAAACTTATTTGGAAAGTCCTTGTAGCTTTTTAGAAGTGATTTGCAATGGCCTCCTTCCTAGCGAGAAACGTCCTAAGTCATCTATCTAGGTTTTGTGCCATAGGCAGGAATAGAACTGATGATTTCCGGCTCCTAGCCTCATGCCTTAACTATAACACCAAGTTGGCTCTCTAAAGTAGAATGTACACTTAACCCAGATATCAATAGACATCTTCTTAAAGGACACATTCCCTGTTTTCTACTTTCTAAAAAAAAGTAGAATAGTTCTTTGTTGGATGATATTCATCATCATTTTCATCAGGACTTGGATGTGGGTAAAACATAATCCCTTTGTTTTGCAGCATATTTCCAATTTACAGATACAACACACACAATATAATCCACTTTTTAAATGTGATGATCTATTGACCATGCACACAATATTTCCAGGACATTTTAAAGATAACCTTATTCATTTAACCACCTGATTTCAACTTTCTCTTTTTGGAAACGAGAACTCCTACTAAAATTGAAAGCAGAAGAACCTTTTTTTCTAAAAACAATCCACCATTTATAGTCCCTAAATTACATTTTTCCAGTCGTTACTGAAAACGAAGAGATAGAAATATCCTTGGTTTTGAATTTTTCCATACCCAGCGCAGCCATTTGATATTTTCCAGTATGCTTAGAGGTTCCCAGATAATTTCCAGAACTTTAAAGCAGAATAAGTGCAATAATCTTGAGGCAAAACTCTGAAAGATAAAATGTGAACCCCGCTGCATCATTATATCAAATTACCCAGCTCCTTAATAAATGTAATGTTTAGATGGGTTGATTAAATTCCCCTTTTAGTTTTTCAGTTCAGTACAATCATTTTAATCACTGGGCTGTTTGCCAGAAATGGCTATTGTGGCCCAGTATTAATGTTAGGGCCTAGAGCCAAGACCACTAATAAACAGAAAAGTGACATAATGTCTCTCGTATAACAAGACAATTTAGTGCAAAGCACAACAGAAATAAAAGGAAACACTTAGAAGAGAAATAAAGTGCTTGGAATAGACATAGTTGTCTCTGAGCCTGTTGGGCACATATATAGTTATTTAATTGTACTGTGAAAAATAGATGCTTTAGGCCTGTGCTTATTTATTTTCAGAATTGTTATTATTGTTAATACACAGTGTTAAGACACGGTGGCTCAGCGGGTTAGACAACTGAGCTTGTTGATCAGAAGGTTGGCAGTTCAGCGGTTCGAATCCCTAGTGCCGTGTAATGGGGTGAGCTCCCGTTACTTGTCCCAGCTTCCTGGCAGTTTCGAAAGCATGTAAAAAATGCAAGTAGAAAAAATAGGGACCACCTTTGATGGGGAGGTAGCAGCGTTCCGTGCTTTAGTTATGCCAGCCACATAACCATGTAGATGTATTCAGACAGCGCTGGCTCTTCAGCTTTGAATTGGAGATGAGCACCGCCCCCTAGAGACGGAAACAACTAGCACATATGTGCAAGGGAAACCTTTACCTTTATATAATGATTGTGTTATCTCATTTTTATTCTCTGAAGGACATTTGATATATCACATTTGGACCATGACAGAAAGTTGGACCATGACAAAAAACACTAAGAATGTTTGCATCTTGACTCTGAATGTTGATTTTAAAAAAAATTGTCAATGTTTAAAAATTAGTTTTGTACTGATGGAGCAGCAAGATTGGACAATATAGTTCCAAATGACTAGTTAATTATTATTATAGTTCATCACATAGTCAGCCAGGAATTTATATTGGATTTGGCATTTTTATCCTATCGAGTCTTTCCAAAGGACCTGGGATAAGCAGATGTTGGTGTAATTGCAAAGCTGCCTTTTGCAATTAACTGATGGTGATTTTGTCAAAGGGAATGGTGTTCAAATGGTTTTCAGTGTCTAAACTGCCCTAACTCCCAGCAACGTATTTCAATTCATTGTTTAAAACTGAATCGCAACACTGAAATGTATGAAGTTTTGCATATTAATAGCATGTTATCTATCATGCTAAATATACAGAGAAATGGATCTATAAGCTAGGCTCATATATGTGTTGTTTTTTAAAAAATCTTTATGATTTAACCAGTAGGATTACTTTCTATTTTAATTTCCCCATTTCCTTTTAAATATATTCCTTAATTGTAATGATAGGGGAAGTTGAAATATTCCCTCCACCGGATTCAGAAAGCAATGTTGTGGCATGCATCTTTAAGCACTTAATTGACTTCTCATTGCCTGATTTTCAGCCCTTCATATGTTTTAGTTATTTATTTACCAGTACCTGTCCCTGTTCCAATAAACTAGTGTACTCAGCTGATGTGTTTCAATTGATACTTTCATATGGACTGGGAAGCAAGTAGGTAATTACCTGTGAAGGGCTTAGTAGCATTATCATCTGTACTAGGAGGTATTACATTCAATATAGAGCATGTATAGTATTTGGTACTCATCATTAATTGGTTCTGGGAGGTGTGATGAGTATGAAACAATTTTTTCTGTTAAGGAATAATGTAGTGAGTCAAGGCAGCCAACACAAGTTCTACAAGTTGTACATTGGGTACTAAACAAATAATGAGTATCAGGACAGAATTTTCATGTCAAAAATGAGTTGAGTACCAAATTCTATGACTTTCAAAGTAATTGAGTACCAAGGTGCCACTGTATTTTATACAGCAAAGAATCTAAAGTCATTTTTTTTCCTGTTTATAAAACAAGGAAGGTATTGTCTATGATATCTAAATGTCGGAATTGCAAGTTAATTTTTGATGCATTGTTATATTGCCACTTATTGTTGATTTTTGTATGTTACCTAGTGTCTTTTGAGTGAAGTAGCATAGAAGTTCTCATAATCAAAATAATAAAATTAATATGTGAAATAACTTCCGCAAAAGAAGCCACTGTAGAACATCACCATATCATATAAAACCAGGTTGGATCAATTAACAGATAAGAAAAAAAATACATGTAATACAATAATATTTGTTGAATTAATTGTAATGTTAAATCAATGGGAATATAAAGGATAAGTGGTAATGGCCTTTCATTGGTATTTATTAATTAGATGTTCTAGTTGCATATTCCATGTCTCTTTATATTTCTGAATATTTAATTTATCATATTGTTACAACTGTTTATAAACAGTTATTACTTTGTAAAGACCATGTTAATATATTGAGAGCCAGTTTGGCTTATTTAATGCATAAAGTAAAGGCCCAGAGACCATGAGTATGGTTAGATTATGGTTAATCTTCCTCAACCAGAACCACTTCAGATGTGCAACTCCCAGAATTATTTTGGCTAGAAATCATTATTATCCAATATATTGTTATTTATATATTTATTTCTATCCCATGTTTTATTTTTTATTTTATTATTTTTAGAAATAACTCAAGGCAGGGAATTTACCCAATGTATTGTCCACCCTCTATTTTCCCCACAGATAAACGTGCAAGTGGTTCTAAAAGGATGCAAATGTCTAGCTGTCTGCAAGGAATATAAATCCTGCCATTCTCCACTATCCTCAAGAAGCTTCTTGGATGATAAGTGAAATGTCTACAAAGAAAAACCAGAAAGTCCAGTTGCCTCTTGAAAAAAAAAAAGCGTATTTGGAACAACCATGACCTGGATGACTGAGAATCTCAATAGATATTTTCCTCATAACAACCCTGTTTGAAAGATTAAGGATGGCTAGGTCAGACGCTCAACTACATTCCAAATATAGACCATAAAACTTTATAGAACATTCCAGTGGAGAAAAATACTCAGAAAAAAATCTGTCATGTAGATCAACTTGAAATATTTTCCTGTGTAAGTACAACACAATACAATACAATTTGAAAAAAGTATATGAAATAATGGATATTTACTTCAAACTACATGGATACAGAAAATATGCTTGGCATTTATAAACTTCAGACTCTGAATTTCTTAATCTATAGACTGCATAAAGTTTACTTGAAGCCTGAATGACCAGAGGACATAATTCAAGCTGAATGACTATTGATCAAGAAAATTAATCCTGAAGTTCCTGAAAAGCAAGTTTCATGTATTCAGTGGACGTTTTAAAAGTAGTAAGGTGTCTCTGCAATTTCTGTTAATAAATTCTGTACTCATTCTGATGACTATCGTAAATAGAGCTTACTCAGATAAAAAGTATTAATTCAGGTTGATTGTGACTAAATTAATACATCAAGATATCAATCTATAGTTATTTACCATCTTCAAACAATGACAACTACTTATCTCATATCTTTGGGAAGGATTTGATAGGCAGATAAAAATGTCAGATCCAGACTAAACATCTGGATGATTGCAACAAACCATTAATAAGGCAGTAGCCATAGGGTTACAATATAAGGGAACAAGAATGAGGAAGAGGGTCCTAGGGTGTGGGGGAAGGGCTGCATGGAATGTAGAAGCAGCTATAAAATTATTCAATTCATACATAAAAGGCAAAATTACAGAGTTAATTGGAGAGACAGCTTTAGAAAAGGAACCGTACATCTGAAGCTCAAGCAAGCGGTAATTTATTCAACTAGACTTATATAATTGTCATAATTGATTTAGTAGACTTTTGTATGTACTTATTTGGAGTACTTTATCTGGTCTTAATTTCCCCACTTAATTCTATCCATTTGGTGCTTAGGAACACTTAACACTAATAAATAGATTCGCTCTTCTTATGAAGAGCAGGTGTATTCCAGCATGAATAAACAAAAATGAAACAGTATGAGTCACATTAAGACCTAGTTTGTTCAACATGGCAGGCAATGTTATAGTTTGATTTGTATTTTGTAATCTGCAATTTGTGATTTAGCATGTTGGCATCTAGCCAATTACAGTTTATCAGATTAGTAAACCATGTCATTACCTGGTATGTTAATGTGTATGGATTGCATACATTCAGTATGTGATGACTGCAGCTGGACTGCCTGCCATTCTTTCATCAGACTTTATTATGATAGTCTAATAAACTAATGAGATAAGAGTTTTATGACAGCAGATGTCAAAAGGCAGGCAAGAAAATAAATGTGACTAAACTGGTTAGCAAAAGGACAATGAGGGAAGACAAAAGATGACTAAGAATCATGCTGGACTAGGATCTGGAACTGCTGAAGGCTTTTTTTGTTCCTACTCTACTTGGGCTGAAGAGTAGCAGAGTTGCTTGAATACCGTAAAGGAGTAGAGAATGGAAATGGTAATCTGCCCCGAAGGTCCATATTCTGGAAGAAGATTGAGGATAAAGGTTTGCCAGTCGGAGATATTGCCAACCAAGTGTAATTAATGTATTTACTTAACTCTACAGGAGATAGAAAGGAGAGTTAGAAATAGTTGTCTGCTGTAAAGTCATAATGGTGACTTGGGAGGAAAAGGATTAAATTCACAATACCAGTACGGAGAACAATAAATCACCCCTGGATTCCTATTCCTTTACGGCTGAAACAAAAGAGTAGATGAGGGAAAATACTGGTTTAACTGTCTGAGTATACTTTTTTGTTTGTTTGCTTGCTTATTTATTTATTCTGCCTTTATTATGGCAAACGTATAATTAATTGTTCATACTTAAAGACAAAACCAATATGTTTCTGTCTGTCTATGTGTTGTGACCTAGGCTTACTTTGTAAGTACAAGGCACAATTAGTCCCAAACAAACCTTTTTTTTAACTTTAACAGCTGAGAATTACTTCATTCCCAGCTGAAAACTGCAAAATAAGTCATTCGGAATAAGTCTTTCAGGCTTATCACAAACCTTTATCTTCTTTGATACCCTTCCAGAGGTATCTTGCCAAAGGCCCATGAAGGTCAGAAACAAGAAATGCCGACAGGAGACAGATTTAGCAACGTTGCTTTCCTACAAAGAGCCCAAGTGCCTTTGCTGCTCTTTTAAGCTTTATGGGAGGGACCAATCTTGGTCTGACTCCCGAGTCGTCCTTTTTGCTTTAGCTGATCTTGCCTTCTGGCAGCTCTGTGCATGCATGTTCCTCTGCCTCTCTGCTGTCCAACTCTGGAGGCTCCAGATTCCACGCATCACTCACACATGGCCCTGGCCCCATCTCTGTCTCCGACTCAGAGCCCTCATCCAGACCTTCCCCAGACTCCAGGACTGTCCCATATTCCTCCCCAGCCTCCTCACTGTCTTGAGTCCACTGCTAACTCCGCAGGCTGCTGGCAGACTACAACAGTGTGATTCAAACAGGTGGTTTTGGGCCAGTCACTCTTAGCTCAACTCACCTCAGTGGGTTATCTGAGTGTCTCCCCCCCCCCAAAAAAAAAGGAGGCAGGAGTATTAGTTATGTTTGCTGTCTTAAATTATTTATTATTTATAAAAAAAATAAGGCAGGATAAAACAATAATTCTTTTTTAAAAATCCAAATCTGACTCAGTTTGCTGGTTTGCATAGTGTATTTAACCTCAGCAATGTATGGAAAATTAACAAATTACGATTTTTGGTAGCAAAGAAGGAAGAATTTACCTTTTATCTCTACAATAGCAGCCAAGCAGCACAATCTACTGATAAATCCTTCTGGAAACCTACATCAAAGCGTGAGAACCACCCAGAAGCAAAATTACGTCTTCAGACATAGTTTATTTACTTAATAACTTCCATATATTTCAGCAGGGTTTTCTCCGGTTAGTAATTTCCTCAGCACGTTTTTCATAGAAGTATTTCACCATTAATATTATACAGCAAAAAAATGTATTTCTGACCCTTTGTGTTCAAGCAACACTGACACAGCTGCATTGCTTCATCATATAATGCACTGGAGGGTCCCCCCCCCTTTTGTGGGTGAGCTGGAGCAGGAAACAAAATCAGTAAAGCACAAGTAGAAGGTCATTCGATTATTAGGGAGAAAAGCCACATTATTAGCTAATAGTACAAAAGTATTTCTCCAGAAAATGGACAACCAAATAACTATTACATATTTTTCCACATGCACATGTACAATATCTGTTTTGGACATAAGCAAAGAGATAGTTCAGCATTCTATGCATGAGCCACAGTAAAACTTTGGAACAAGTTTTTGGAACATTGATAGGAGAAACAAATGTTCTCAAGCCTTTCCTTGAACTGGCAAGGGAGCTACTCATGATCTTCACATAATCTGAAGTAATTATAATTATTTGGAAGAAGTCATCCAAGGTTTGCTGCTGTTTTAGAGTCCAAACTTAGATACATTGCCAAATATAATTTCCCTTTTTTTAAAAAAAATCTGCACATCTTTTTTTTTTATTTGAATAAAAGTTTAAACAACTTATAAATTAAGCACTGCTGTACTAGGAATAGAGCCTCTTACGTGATCAGAACATTCAGAAAAATATAATCCCTTTGTGAACTTGTATGTTCACAATTTGGTTCTGAACAATATATTTTTCTTCTAGGAAACCTGGTGAAACCAATGAAAAATTAAAACAAAGATAAAAAAAGTTTAAAAAGAAATCAGTGTATTGTTTGAGCTCGTGAAATTATTACAAAGCATATGTGCAGGAAAGCGACTCTTAAAAATACATGTTCAGCAAATGACAGAATTACATCCATTGCTACTATGATTTGTTTTGATTTTTACTCCTATAAATAAATGTTCCCCAAATATGTGTGCAAGTGCAATCACTATGATCTCAAATTCCAGGACAGATGTAATCAGCTTTTTTAAAAATCTAACCCTTACTGAGCTTCCACTGAAATTTGGACCATATACATTATTTTGAATATGCATTGAGAAATCAGATTTAGCATAGCTTGTTAGTGTTCCTTAATCTTATGTGATCTTATCCATAGTGGCAATCTTTAAAATGTTAATAATATAGTAAAGTATGAAGTAATTCATGTATTGGAATACCTAAGAGATAAACTATTCCTATATATAAAAGAGCTAGTTTGGTTTACTGGTAAAGCTCTGAATGGTGAAGTCTAGCCACACCTTAGGAATGGAGTGAACTGGCTGACTTGGCTTCACTTATTGGCCGCATAGTCCCAAAGGTGCTTTTCAAGAGGCTAATGATGGAAAAAAATATAAATATAAGAATATAGATCCTTCCATTCCCCACCAGTCAGTCAGAACTGGATGAGAATCGAAATGTTTTCAAGGAAAGAACCAAGAAAGTCCAGTTGCCTTTTGGAAAGAATCTTTGGGATAAACATGATCTGGTTAACTGAGAATCTCCAGAGACATTATTGACCACATGATTGATAACCACAATAAAAATGATCATAAAATTGGGTCCAGTCATGTGATGACTGCTTTGTAACTCAGTCAATTTAGAGTGAATGTTCTGGTCCAATTGTGATCTTAAGTCCAGGACTACCTGTCTGTATTAATATAATGCCTGCAGGTAGACATCGGGTAGCAACAACATAATTGGGATGAAGAATTCCATCACTAACCAACACCATTATAAAGTGTGTCATCTAGCATTTCCATTTGAGGTCATTAGGCAAATCCTGTGTTCATTATGTCACATGATCACCATTTGCGACCTCCTGCTGGTTTCTCCATTGACTTTGCTTTCCAGAAACCAGCAGTAAGGTTGCAAATGGCAATCACCTGACTTCAGGATATGTCCTGCAGTCATGTGGGTGCATGTAGTGTCATAATTGCAAGCTAGTTGTCAAATAAAAGACTTATATACCATTTCACAGTGCTTTACAGCCCTCTCTAAGTGGTTTGCAGAGTCAGCATATTGACCCCAACAATCTGGCTCCTCATTTTTAGTGAAGGATGGAAGACTGAGTCAACATTGAGCCCATCAGGATCAAACTCCAGACTGTGGGCAGAGTTAGCCTGCCATACTGCATTCTAAACACTGCATTCCCAGGCCCAGCACCCAAATTGTGGCCACGTGACCAATGACAGGTGTAACTTTGAGGACCAACTTTAAGTCTCCTCATTCGGAACTGTTATTACTTAAAACTGTTGCTGAACCAGTAGCTGTTAATCAAGAACTATCTATATGTAGAACATATGTCACTGAATACAGCACATCTAGTTTTTTTAATATGCAGAAAAAGCTACCTTTTTCAAGGTCAAACCACTAGTCAATTTAACGTCTGTGGCTGTTACTTGAGGCATTAGCTAGAGGTTTTGCCATTTTGCTTCCTGAGGTCTTTAACTGGAAAGACTTGGGACTAAGCTACGCTGTCCCCCCCCCCCCAACTAAGACATCCCCTGATAATAAGCCCAATCGGGCTTTTGAGTGTATAGCAATAAGGCCAAGCGCTTATTTCAGGGTTCAAATAAAAATATAAGACAGGATCTTAATTTCGGGAAAACACGGTAGGAGCTTATTAAGCCATCCTTATTACTAGCCTGGGTATATTTTTTCTTGAATTTCAGATGCATGTCTTTTTCCTATGCAGAAAAAAGAAGAAGAGTAATATAAAATAAGCATAATAAAATTATGTTAGATTTGCTAAAATGACCTGTATGTGTGGATTTTTTCTGCTGACTTCATATTTAGCTATCATTACGCAGCTGTAGGCTGCTTTGGGACTATTAAGGAAATGAGCTTGGAATAGATAATGTAAAGATAATGGCCTCTTTTTGAGTAAATATTTTAAACTTTGTCATTAAGTTACATACATATTATCCATAATGACCAATATACAAAGAATTATTTTATGCGTGCGTGACTTCTTGTGCCTGAAATGACTTTTAAAGAAATCTATTAAAGTTGAGCATTAAGCTTCTTAAGTTGAGCATCTATGTTGTTTCTGAAAATTATCTCTATTTTAAGAACAGGCTGCCTAGAGTGTAAGTGTGTATATTCAAGAACAGGGGTCCTCAAACTTGGCAGCTTTAAGACTTGTGGACTTAAACTCTCAGAATTATCCACCCCGCAAA
>JANHFP010003052.1:9281-19492 GCA_032468135.1 Calamaria suluensis | reverse complement strand
GATGGGACCCCCAACAGACCCTCTCTGTGTGTACGTACCGGTCGTGAGGAGGTAACTGGCAGGATGCGGTCTTGTAAATAACCTGGTCCAATCGAAATAATAAATAAATAAATAAAATAAAAAACTGGATTTTTTTTCACTAGAATCAGATATCTGTTTCTCTATTTTGTTTTAAATTCAGAATTATGCTGTTTTTCTAAGAATTCCGTATAGTGAGTGTTGCCTCTTGACTTATTTTGTCTGTTTGTATTTGAATAGGTTGCAAGTTCATTTCGGTTAGTTATGTTTAGATGCCACCCCACCAAAAATCCAAATGCCTTTTTGCATGTAGACAATTATCAGGGACAAAGCTGGGCTAGAAACATGCTTTCTTGAAACTCCAGGTTTCTAAATGCATAACACCTCTTTATTTTGTTCTACATTTTTGTTTTTATTTTCAATTTAAAGAACAGTAAACATGTTTTAACTGTACTGAGTCATGTATCTCTTAGAGGCATTTACATTTATTCTTTACATTTTTGTTTCTCTGTTCTAACATGTTATACAACTTATTCCACACCACATAAAATTCTGCTTCTTTCTTGCCTTTCCTTTTAAATGTGGCCATTCTGAATCTGGTCTATCGAATTCCTTGTTAAACCTGTACTTTTTCTGAGAAGCAGCAAATACCGCAATAGAGGCACTACCGGTGGCAAGATAAATCTAAGGACCCTTTACAAAACTAAACAAATGAAGCCACTTTATCAGGAATTTCTTTTTTGAAACTCACAATCAGGTGATGGTGTTAATGTATACATTAGCAGTTGCTTTCCTTCTAAAAAAGCTAGTCAAAATCCATTTCTCAATACACAGCTGCGTAATACCTGATAACGTTGTCACTGAATACCTACAGCAGACACCAAAGAAACTAACCTGGAGACCTTAGTGATTTTTATTCTATGAAAGATAAATGATCATCATTCCTCTTATTATGTTAAAATGTCAATATCAGATGAGAAAAATCCCCATTTGCACCTGTTCACAGGACGGCAGTAAATACTACTGGCAACTTTCATTATTAAAGTCATGTTAGACTGGTAGTTTTGAACACTTTTGTTCTCACAAGACACTTGTGAATATCACTACTATTCCTGTTTCATTCACATGTGTAGTAATCTAAAGTTCCAAAGTGCTCATCGCCCTCCAAATTATGTTTTTAGAATATTAAGGCATACCTTCCTATGCCTTAATAATATGTAAAATTAGCCTAACAATATTAAATTAGAATTGAGCATCAAATAATATAATTGAGAGATAGAACTGATGCGTAATTCTAATTTAAGAATTAGCACAAGGTGCTAAGAAAAAAACCTTAGCAAATATTTGAGCCTCAGTTTTGCTACATTCTCTCAATTTACCAGTATTATTCTTGTTTCATACTATATCATGAATTGTTGGAAACATTCCACATCCACTAAGCAATGTTTTTGTGCATTATTTCCAAAAACAATTTGTACTCACTTTCCCATAAGCATGTATTTCTGTGTGCATTTTTCTTTTTAATCTGCACTGCAAAATCTGGCTGAATGTTTGCTTTGCACACAAGTGCAGGAAATGAGAATCTAGTAAGTTTACATTCAATTCCAAGTGAAAAAAATTATATTGGCCTATTTCTCATTTAAACCAAAGTTCTTCTTCTTGTTTTCAATTTTCCAGAATTGTTGGGTGAGTAAAAGTTATATCAGGAAAAATTCTGAACCTTGAAATAAGATTGACACTAGTTTTCAATCCATTTTAGTAGAATTTTAAGGATTTTAAATATTGATTGATTGTACCTATATTCCAATCTTATATGAGACTTCATCTAACCTCTTATATTGTTGGTCTTTTATTGTAACAAGCAAACTTTCCATCATTTGTATACTGAAATATACAAATTTGCAGCAGCATCAGACCTTGAATATTCCCTATTTGATACATTCAAAATTGAGAATAATACTGGATTTTCTAATTACTTGACACCCATGTTACTCCTTCTTGATATATAGGACAACAGAAACAACCTTTGTTAATCCAGATAACAGCAATCCAACACACATAAAAAAACTATTTATTGGGAAATAATTACAAAACCAGAAATCTGGTTTTCCTCTATACAACAGCAGGTGCTAAAGTGGCAGAGGTCAAGAAATATCATGTAAACTGCAGAAACCATTCAATTGAATACAACATGGTGTGGAGGATATGCAGTCTGATTGATAATGCAGTGTTGTGCTGATGTTTTCATCAGGATGCCTTGACAAATGTGCCTTATCTTCAGAGATAAGATAGCTTAGGCTTGTTCTTCAGAAAGAATGGCAGATCTAAACAGACTTGTTCTATTTCAATTTTAAGTAATGCAAACTTTGTGACTGTTATCATTTTTTTATCAGTGCTATATGGGGCACTAATGAATATGTTCATATCTGTGATGCTACCCACCTAAAAGTCCCTTCTGCCAAATGTCTTCCAATAACCAGTATGGTCCCACAGAGAGGGCTTGATGAGGGTCCCAACGGCCGCCATGTGCCGTTTGGTGACCCCAAGGAAGCGAGCCTTCTCTGTGGGGGCTCCTACCCTCTGGAATGAACTTCCACCAGCACTGCGTAGACTTCCTGACTTAAAGACATTCCATCGGGAAGTAAAAACCTACCTCTTCTGTCAGGCCGGCCTGGGGGGGAATTTAGTCTGAATGTTTAGAAATGGGAAATTTTAAATTGTTTAAGTATTTAATCTTAATAATTTCAATTTTAAAGTATTAATTAGCCAACAATATTTTTTGATTTTAAATTTTAGATGGCTTTTTTGTAAATGTGTTTTTAAAATGGCTGTAAACTGCCCCGAGTCCACGGAGAGGGGCGGTATATAAATTTGATTAAATAAATAAATAAATAAAAAAGAGTATTCCCTAGCCGCCATCATTTAAGTAGACAAAACCTTGCTTAAAAACAGGGTTTTAAAAGCTTTCCAAAGCTGAAAGGGACAGGCTTATGTCTGGGGATGCTGTGTCCCCACAACGTCCCCACAACCACAGAGGAAAACATCATACCAGCCCCTTTTTTCACCTGCTTTGATGGCATTTCCAGCTAACCAGGGGTGGGCTTCAAAAATTTTAGCAAGGGATTCGCTGCCTGGTTGTTGGATGGGCGTGGCTATGATGGGCGTGGCCTAGTCCTAGACCACAGTGAGGGGGCATTTTTGCCCTCCCCAGTGTCCGGAGGATTTCCTCGAACCTCTGGAGGGCAAAAACTCCAGAGGCTCTCCAGAGCTCTCCAGGCTCTAGAGGCTCTCTGAAGTCCAGAAATTGGCCCATTTGCAGCCTTCCTGAACTTCTGGTAGGCCTGTTTTTCCCCCTCCCTGAGCCTCCGTGCGCACCCTGCACTTGCCTGCAGCCAAAAGGGGCCCCATGGGGACTCCTAGGAGAGGTGGGGTGGACAGGGCCATCCAGGAGTGGGAACCCCCAGCAGCCACCCCTGCACCTAACCATGTTCTTACAAAGCAGGTACAGAATTAATTTTGGATGAAACAGTCCTTGATGTAACTAAGGTCTGCATTGCGTAGGGATTTATAGCATAGTAATAACCAGCACTTGCTTCTGAATACTTTTCAGAGCAGGGAAACTAAAGCAGATTGCAGTAGTTATGATGTATGTACCTGTCTTACTATCCCCAAGGTTTCCTGACCCAAATACACCCATAACTGACCAAGCAGCTGAAGTGGACAATAGCTCCCCTCTCCAAACTTCCACCTGTTGTTCTAGTTTGACGGTAAAGAGTTCTGCTGAAATGCATCTTTAGCATTTCTATTTTGATGGGAGGCTATTTCTGCACCTGTGAAAATGTTAAGGTCTAGATTTCTTTTCCAATGTTTCATTCCTCCTAAGGACAAATGGGATTCAGTGCTCTGATCCGTCCTTTAGCCAAAAGGTCTTGTTCACTCAAATCAGAAAGCTTAAAGCTGAATTAAGGCAAGTGTCCTACATTTGCTCTTTGGGTTTTGTGTTGAGAGAGATGGCAGGGTGTTAAGTTGCTGGAAACCAGAATGAATGTTGAAGTGCCAACAAGGGCAGAATGCCACGTTGGACCTGTTCAAATGCAACACATCGGAAGCCTTCCAAAGTGGTTTCTTCTAATTGATTTGGCAGATCGAAAATAGTAGGTCTGCTACAGAATGGATAGTGGAGATCCTAGGACTCTGCTTTTACTTCACCCTGAAGGAAAATAATACTGTTCTTTACTACTGAAATTTGAAATTGCTTTGAAAACATACATTTTTGGGGAAAAGTGGGGAAACAGTTAACAGCAGCAGCAAATAAAAGGGATCAGAATTAGCTGCCAGGCACATTTCATGGGGAGATTTAATAATGAGTATAACTTTTGACTTGGCTTCTTTACTTAATGATGACTGATCTAATCTGAAGGACTGCCAGTGATCTTTGTCCTAAGAGAAAGGACTTGAGCAAGTTGTGGAACAGAGATATTTTCATCTTTGGAACACCCAAAAATATGTTCCTATGAATTCCTGTGCAAAGACGTAATGACAGCTTCCTTTGTGAATCCATATTAACGGTTGTTTTTTTGGATTGTCTGGATAGGAAACCATTTTGGCCTCACAGAAGTTAGAAATAAGCCCTTGATTTGACCAAATAGAGATCCTTATGATTTGACACTGCAGTTCCTTCATTCTTACAAAGAACAAAGTCTGGTGTGACTTGAATAAATGAAATGAAATTGAAGTAGAACTACACAGAGTAGGACTACAATAATAAATAAGCACCCAAAATATGTGATCTTGTTTCATAACTGCTAATTACAGTGCAGTTTTTAATATTGTAAAAAAATAGCATTGTTTCCATGACAGGTACTGATTTTGGTCAAACAGCAATGGGCTATGAAAATTCATCAGTCTATTTCTTAATTTTCAGGGTTACATCCTGGGGCTGTTTAAAAATGAATCAATGCAAATCAATAGAGGAACTGCATATAATCCACAGCACTTCAAATAAAAACCAAATACAACTATTAGCAGTACTAATATCTTTAGAATCTTTAGAATCCTTTATCCAACAATTATTTTTTTAATAAAGGCAGGATTAAAACTCTAATAAATAAGAAATAAAATAAATATTCCAAGATGTGAAGTTTTTTTCACTAGAGACATGTACAAATATAAACAAAAAAGCTGAATGAAATGAAGAATTCCAGTTCCCAATTTTTATGTGTGTGTTGTCCAAGGAAAGAAAATGCTTACTGGATTGTTTATACATTGGTTACATTCAGTTTTATGGTTTGCAGATTCTGCAGGCTTGCTTTTTAATGTCAAATATATAGCTAAAATCAAGAATTCATTTTGCTTTCTGTACTGAATGTGGGATAATGATTGTAATCTGACTCTGGAAAATAAGGAGTACATTCCCTCATTCCCCCCCCTTTACTTATTTTTTAGTCCTGAATATCTCTGGTAAAAGCAGTGTTAGGAGATGCAGAAAGATTGCTGGAACGGAGAAAGATTAGAAGGTGCTGTGAAAAATTGTGTGAATACATTGGGAGTTACTTCTGAGTTAAGGTGCATTGAGATGATACCAACAGGATGAGTGCCTGCATTATCAATTAAGATATGGTTGAATGAAGTGCTCTGCTGTGATTTATATGGAAGCAGAGCACGGACTTGTGTTGCCTACATAGTATGTGATCATTAAGTAGACACATATAGTAACTTTTCCCTGTCATTTTTCTACAGTGAAACAAGCTAAGAGAAATCAGTAACAGTATGGAATTCCACTTTGAAAGGCAGCTACAAGCAATATTGTGCTACGTGCTGCAGCAATGTGGAAAGAATATTTTTATTGATACCGGTAGTTAAAGTGCATAGAGGGCAACTTTTGGAATACATGGTTAATTGGTATAATTGCTGTTGTTAGCAGTGGCCAATCAGTAATCTAGTTGCTTCATTTGCTACCACTTGGGACTTCCCAATCATACCTCTAATTGGCTAAGGAATAATTCTAGATACACAGTTGTCATTCTACCATTCTAGATACACGGTGTCATTCTACTTCACTCACAACTAGGTGATTTGCTCCTGATATATGGTAAAAATATTCTTATGATCATGTATGTATCCATGTATGTATGCATGTTATTATGTATGTATGTATGGTATGTATGTGTATGGGTGGGGGTATTCCAAACACACTCTTGTAAATAACAATGAGGTGAATAATCAATTTGATTTGCTCACATATAGAATTCATTGGTTCAATAGAGAAAGCAGTGGTATGCATGCAACATTTTACAGCAGTCCAGAAATGGCACTTCCATACATTGTGCTGTAGCACTCTACCCAGTGTGGCTCTTGTCCCCTCCAAAAACACCCAGTAAGAAGAACCCAACCATCAAAAGCTTACTCACCTTTGCTACACCATGTTACTCAATTCTCATCTAAGAGCAACGGGATGCTAGCCAGAGTGAAACACCCCTCCCCACCTCTCCTGATCTTTGCATTCTCACCAACATGCTGAACATCTTGCTGTTTCCTGAACTCCAGGCAAATTGTGGCTCCCAAGATGCATTGGAAGTGGCATGAATTGTGAATCAACTCTGAAGGCCCCTTGTCAATGTTCTCCTTGGCTTAACTGCTATCAGTCTCCTACTTTCAAGAGCCTAAACTTCATGTACTCCCAAAAGAAAGATAAATAAGAACAAGTCACTTTGCCCCTCTAGACATAAGCAGAGGAAATGATTTCAAATCAAATTTATCATTGCAGCCAGGAACAGAAACATAGTGAGGGGTTTTTTTTCCCCTCCTGGTAAAAGTGATCCTCTAGTTGACAAATATATTCCTGGCTTTCCTTCCAGTCCACCAATTAAAATTCCTTTTAAATTATAATTGAGAATAAGCAAGAGTTAATTGTCATTTTATTTCTGCTTCATCTGGTGAAGAGAGGCTGCTTCATTTTCCAGATTCTTAATTTGACATCACATACTGTAACAGATACTATTGTGCATACATTTATCACTGGAAGCAGGGCGAGGTTGGTTTTTTTTGCTTCCCAGAAATCAGATGTGACATATTATGCATTGGACCCACTCAAAGTTTAGTGGCTGCCAGGAGCCTAGGACTCTTGAAGATACCTTGAGGGAAGCTCAACACCTACTTGGGATTGCTTAAATCCTCCTTGCCCAGGTCTCCTATTCATTTCCTGCCCTCCCTCACTCCTTCCAAATTCAGTATCAGCCCTCCAGGATGGCCCAGACAAGAAGCACAAACCATGAGTATTAACCCTACCTTTACTGTAAGGTTACAGTAACAGAATCTTGCAAGTCTAAAAACATTTTATTTATTTATTTATTCAATTTTTATACCGCCCCTCTCCTTACGGACTCGGGGTTTACAGCCAAATCAATTTAAAACCCACAAAATACAAAAATTAAAATAATTATTAAATTCAATGGCTATTTCAATGGGTCCTGGTGAAAGGTTGGCAAATCCAGGAGTCTTTGTAGCACAGGAGGAAGTTCATTCCAGAGGGATGGGCCTGCCACAGAGAAGGCTCTCCTTCTGGGGGTCACCAATCAGCACATAGCAGCCGATGGGACCCCCACCAGACCCTCCCTGTGAGTGCGAACTGGTCGGGAGGGAGTAGGCAGCATGCGGTTTGTAACATGGTTGTTAAGTGAATCTGGCTTCCCCATTGACTTTGCTTTTCCAAAGGTCGCAAGAGGGGGAAAATCACATGACTCTGGGACACTGCAGTCGTCATAAATATGCCAAGTATCTGAATTTCGATCACATGGCCATGAGGATGCTGCCGTGGTCGTAAGTGTGAAAAATAGTCATAAGTCACTTTTGCCAGGTCCTTTGTAACTTTGAACAGTCACTAAATGAACTGTTTTTAAGCTGAGGACTACCTGTACCTTCTTTTTGTATATACCTTCAAGTCAGTTTTGCTCCCTCTTGCAATTTTCAAGGCAAGCTATCAGAAGTGGTTTGCCAACATCTTTCTAAGACTGGGAGAGAGGGAGAGGCCCAATGTCACCCAACTGCCTTGTACCTAAGTTTGGATCAGGGAAGAAATGTATAATTTGTTCCTACAGGTTCTGTGGGTGTGGCTTAGTGTGGGCGGGTCATGTGACTGGCTGGGCGTCACCATTTTTTTTTTTTACATTTTTAAAAGCATTTATTTGCTACCAGTTCCAGGGAATAGGTAGTAAAAAATGCTTTTAAAATGTAAAGGGAGCCTCAGAGGATCACAGTAGAGCCGCGTGATCATGCAAGCCTTTTTTTCTTACATTTTAAAGAATTTTTTTTCTACCTAATCCAGCAAATACTTAAGTGGAAAAAAATTCCTTTAAAATGTAAAAGCCTCCGATGATCACGCAGAGGGGCAGGGCTAGGGGTTTTTGCTACTGGTTCTCTGAACCAACCACCGCCATGGCTACCAGATCATCCGAACCGGTCCGAACCGGGAGCATTTCACCCCTGACTGCAACTCAGTCTGCTGTTTTCTAGACTGGTGCCTTAACCACTATACCAGTTTAAAACTACCTGTTAGTTTCTGCCTATATTTATCAGCTAACCATAATGAAAACAAAACAAAGCAAAACCCTGTTTGAGGTGCTTGTGATAGTGTGCAAGCAAACTACCCATATTTGCAAAATCAGTTTTTGACACACACCTTATAAGAAGGAAATTCATTCAGAGGGAGTACAAATAGCCAAAGATCAAATAGCCACTTCATTATCCGTCTTTGTAGTTATATATTGTTCATCTCTTTCCCTGTACATTGTTGCTGGTAGTAAGGTTTTTTTCTTATTACAGAGATTTATTTATTCACAGTGATACAAAGTGATTTTATTTATTCAATAAAAACAATCTCGGAATGTCCTTAGCTGAAATCACTCGTTTTGATTTTGCTGTATATCCCATTACTGGATACCCATTATTAAATTTTTGAAATGGCTAAAATGATGTGTTGGTTATCTATTTCGATATGTTGATATTTTTGACCAGCAATTTAATGAAATACCTTTTTGAAAGAATGATAAAGGACAGACAAGGGTTTACTAGCAAAGCACCTGGCATTTGAAGACATAGAAATATCAGGAAGCAGGAATTTAAGCAAGTATTCTCTCTTTTATATTGCCTTCCACACTTGACCCAATAATTATTTACCAGTATCTTAGTCTTAAATTAGGGGACATGGTGGCTCAGCGGGAATGACAGCTGAGCTTGTCGATTGGAAGTTCGGCAGTTTAGCGGTTCAAATCCCTAGTGCCGTGTAATGAGGTGAGCTCCCATTACTTGTCCCAGCTTCTGCCAACCTAGCAGTTTTGAAAGCACGTAAAAATGTAAGTAGAAAAAATAGGAACCATTTTGGTGGGAAGGTACCAGCATTCCGTGCACCTTTGGCATTTAGTCATGCCGGCCACATGACCATGGAGACGTCTTAGGACAGCACTGGCTCTTCGGCTTTGAAATGGAAATAAGCACCGCCCCCTAGAGTCGGAAACGACTAGCACATATGTGCAAGGGACACCTTTACCTTTACCTTTTTAAACATATAATAAAGATTTTTCAATATTGTGCTTTCCTATCTCCTTCAAAGATACCACAATTATACTCCTAGAAATACACAATGGATCAATGTATTTAGATCAATACAGAATACAAAGAATCAGCTGGGAAGAGTAAAAGAGACAGTAAAAAGAAATGAGTATGGACAATTGATCTAAGGCAAATATTTTAATACAGAAACCAAGAAGTATATAAAATTATAAGAAAATATGTAAAAGAACTTCCAACAGAAGTTTTCAAATAATCCATTTTTTATATTATGTGAATTATACAAATAAGAAATAATAAAAATATATACTTCTATTTGCAATTAAGATACTTACATTTTGGTCTCTTACAATCAGATCGGATAACTTCAAGAGTTACTTTGTGCAATTCTGTATCCTGTTCAGTAACCTAAAATATAAGGATAAATTGCGTGGATCTCGTCTAGCTCCTTGGTTCACTGAGGAGCTGCGAGATATGAAACGCCAGAAAAGATGCCTAGAACGCACCTGGAGGGCAAGCCGAACCGAGTTCGATCGAACACAGGTTAGAACGTTTATTAAGTCATACCTTGTGGCGATAGAGACAGCGAGGGCAGGTTATATTGCTGCCCTCATCGCATCTGCAGAGAA
>JANHFP010003050.1:314333-324557 GCA_032468135.1 Calamaria suluensis | reverse complement strand
ATAATAATAATAATAATAATAATAATAATAATAATAATAATAATAATAATAATAATAATATCTAACTTAAAAACCCCAAAATTTTAATTTAAACATAAAACCCCTCCCAAAAACAACTAGACTATACTTTCTTGCCTTTGTTCCTGAAAGAAATTATGACCGGGTGTAAACATTATATTAGAGCTTTATATTTATATTTAACCCAGCTCAGAAAGCTCAAATTGCCCAAAGAGCTGCTGATCCAGTTCTACAGAGGAATTATTGAGTCTGTCATCTGCTCCTCCATAACTGTCTGGTTTGGCTCTGCAACCAAACAAGACAAATACAGCCTTCAAAGGATAATTAGATCTGCATAAAAAAAACAATTGCTACCAACCTGCCTTTCATTGAGGACCTGCATACTGCACGAGTCAAAAATAGGGCTGTGAAAATATCTACAGACTCCTCACATCTTGGACATAAATTATTTCAACTTCTATCCTCAAAATGATGCTATAGGACACTGTACACCAGAACAACTAGAGACAGGAACATTTTTTCCCCCGAATACCATCACTCTGCTTAACAACTAATTACCACAACACTGTCAAATAATTTACTAAGACTGTACTACTATTCTTCTCCTCCTCCTTACAAGTATCTATCTCTTCCCACTTATTATTATAACTATGTTGCTTATATCTTTCAATTTATGTTGTTTTTGTTTCCTAGTACAATTTGATAGCTTATTAGTAACCTTGACTATCGCTATGGATTGTATCTTTTTATTCTTGATAAATGTATTTTATTCTCCTTATGTACACTGAGAATATATACACCAAAGACAAATTCCTTGTGTGTCCAATCACACTTGGCCAATAAAGAATTCTATTGTATTCTATCTAATACAATTTCTCTACTTTTTATTTAAGAATGTTGTGTAAAATCCGCCATTGTGGTTTGTAAGTTATGGTTAAGGCTTAGCATATGGTGTGAGCACAGCTAATTGCTGCCAATTCAATGAATATAGCTAAATAAACTTTATATTAATGTGTTATTCTAACCTTTCATATACATTTAAAATATGTTTAATGTTCATAAACTGTTACAAGCATTTTGCAAACAATTAAAATAATTGCTAATTATTGGTAACATTGACATGCTCTGGTGTTGTACCTTATTATTTCAGGTCATGACAGAAGCCTTGAAAGCTACATTTATGGAACAGTTTGGATATTTTACGTTTGTGCACATGTGCAGTTTGCATCTCCTGTTTTTATTGGCAAAAATCTCATATGGCCACATTACCAAAAAATGTATACAGAAGTACTTACTAATAAACACATAAAAAACTCATTTCTATGTACATAGAGTTAAGACCATATCAACAGAATACATGCTTTGGGTTCTCAGGTATCCTCACCTCTCACTTTCTTGTTCCTAAATTACTTCATTTAAGTTATAAAATCTGGGAGGGAGCCACAGAAAACATAGCAGAACTTTCTCTATACAATGGTTGATTTAGGACTAAACGGACTTGTGATATCTGAAAATTAAATGTGAATTAACCTCAAACAAATAATCAGAATGAAATCTTTCACATTAGCCAGATCTCACCATCTTCATTTCTTCCCAGCTTATCTTGACATAAAATTGGCTCCCAAAACTGATGAACATGAGGAGATACGAGTAATCCACAAACCTCCATATATTTTTTTCTTATCGACATTCAGCCTTAATGTTTCCCCCTGAACCACCTTCTATTATTACATAGCTGAAGAACTACTTTCCTAAGAAATAGGAATGCATATAGTTCAATGCAATCCCCACCCCACATCGCTTAAAGGAAATGAATTTTCAAATAAATTTTTTATCATGGTCATAGACTAGCATAACGAGGGTGGGATATAGTCAATTAAAAGTACATGATATATATCAGACTCTTAAAGATTATTTTAAAAACTCTAAGATATATTTATTTAGCATATGACCACTACATGGACCTATAATGGTTCAAAAAAGGGACACGGTGGCTCAGCTTGTAAGACAACTGAGCTTGTCAAACAGAAGGTCGGCAGTTTAGCGGTTTGAATCCCTAGTGCCATGTAATGGGGTGAGCTCCCATTACTTGTCCCAACTTCTGCTAACCTAGCAGTTTCGAAAGCAGGTAAAAATGCAAGTAGAAAAAATAGGGACCACCTTTGGTGAGAAGGTAACAGTGTTCTGTACGCCTTTGGCATTTAGTCATCCAGCCATATGACCACAGAGACGTCTTCGGACAGTGCTGGCTCTTCGGGTTTGAAACGGAGATGAGCACCACCCCCTAGAATCAGAAACGACTAGCACATATGTGCGAGGGAAACCTTTACCTTATATAGTGGTTCAAATGTTAATGTCCCGTCCACCCAACCATTCAGGGACAAGGTGGTCTATGTTGAAAAAAATAGACATTGGGCTGCTGTAAGCTCTTGATGGACATTTGGACACAATGTGATGGATATTTTGTCAAGGAGCATCACAGTCACACTGAGGGATGAGCCAGGGCAGACATCATGTTGGGTACAGATCCTGTTCAGAGTTGCCCAATGCAACTCTGGTGAAGAAGGTCAAAATCTGGCATCTTTTGTGTAGGGTCATCTATGTAACTGTCTGTCTATGGGCATTCAGCAGCCCATTTGGCTTTCCGCTGTGTGTTGATGTCAAAGTTGTTAGACAGCTGTTGAGCGAGTGCCAGAGAGGGCATTCTGGATTTAAGCCTGCCAATAGATAGGTGAGGAAGATTAGTGTGCACAGGGAGAAGTGGGTTTCTCAAAATTTTGTGTACTCCTTCACTATTATAAAGCTGGTGGTGCAATATGGCTCAAGATGGGGAGCCATTGAATAGGAATAGATTTTATGCAACCACTTATGATCCTCATTGTATCATTTAGTCTAGCATCAATCTTGCTAGTATGGCAGCTTTTAAACCAAACGGGCACAGTATTCAACTGTGGAGTAGACTAACCATAGTGCTGATATTCTGAGAGTAGAGGCTGAGACTCCCCATCTTGATCCTCTTAATTTCTGGAGTAAGTTGTTCCTGGTATTTCCTGGTATTGATTTTAGAAGATATGTTCTGTAGGTGTTTCTTATAGGAGAGAGTCCAATCCAAAGTTACTCTGAGATATTTGGGGTGGGGATCATAAGAGAGTAAGTTGTTATTCAGGTAGGCCTTCGGGGTGGCAATGGTGAGTTTGTTGTTGAGATGGAAACAAATGCTCACCATTTTGCTGGCACTGGGTATGAGTCTCCAATCAGCAAAAATTGTCAGTGGAAAAACATGCAAATTTTCACCCAACGCATGATGGAGAGATATCTATGTGGTCACCAGGAGTTGACAATGACTTGAAGGTGTATAATCAGTCAAATGAATCAATCTTCAAGCATCAGCTATGTGAACTGGAGTAAATGACATTTAGCTAAGTGGTATTGGTAGTAGTTTGTTGCTATCCGACAGATAATTCTTGTGACTTCTCCTCTTCCTTCTTCTATTCCTTATGCCTGAGCCAAACACAATTCCCATCTTAAGGCTGTAATTAAGAAAATACAGGCAGCCTGGTTTAATAAACTAGTTTGTGGGCTGATTTTAATTTAGAGAACTGGTCTTCTTGGAGACTACTGTAATCATTTCTTCCCTTGCACTCTAAATTAGCTGTCTGGCTTCAAATGCAATCATGTTTACTAAACTCATTAATATCACTTAAAGTTATGTTTTGATTAGACCACTACAGTATTTTCAACAAATTATGGCTGAAATGAATGATGAATTAGCATGAAGTGGATCTCTCTTAATATTGGCACTAAACTAGCATTATTCTATAATGTGTTAGATATTTAACTTGATGGGCAGTGAAATATTCCAATTACACAAGTTTTGATAGATACACAGACAATGCTTAATGACATGCTATAATCCCTTATAAAAAATAAGCATACAGACAATTCTGTATCAGTACCATAAAGTGTGCTATCTTCTTTCCTATGCCTACTCCTGTGCCTGAGAAGTCAGCCTGAAATAGAGGTTCTGCCACTATAAAAAAGAGAGAAAAACATGTTTTTGTAGAATACATGTTTTACAGAATGTACTTAAAAAGGTATGTCATACCAGAAATTAATCCTGTTTAATATCATATCAGAATGAAATTTATCTAGAAGAGTTCTGACATAGAACAGGACCATAAGCCAATGAAAACTGCTCTGTGCAGAAGTCCAGCAGATGTAGTCATTTGGTGTTTTAGAGCAAGCTGAGCTCAGTCTTGATTCCCATAGTCCAAAAGGAAAAACACTGCAAGCAGCTTTCTCAAAGTGTTCTGAAATCTAGGAAGAAGCTGTGCAGAGGATGACCTTTTGAACTGTCCTTTCTTTGTAGGCAAAAGTAGCACAATGCCACTGCTATACACTGCCCCATTGCAATACATGTTGAAATGAAAGATCTGTTAGAAGCAGATGGGAAGTAGCTGCCTGAATACGCTCATTGATCAATAACCTATTTAAGAAATGTATGTATGTGTCTTTTTTAGATCTATCTTCAAGTCTTTAGATTTCTCAAAGACAACTAGTCATTTTTAATGTCTTTCTTAGATCTATCTTCAAGTCTTTAGATTTCTCAAAGACAACTAGTCATTTTTAAACAAGTCCCTACTGTACTACCTCTCCAGCAGCATTTGCAGAGGTAGAGCTGTTCCTGATTTTCCATCTTAATCCCAGTTTCAGAAGAACAGAAGAGCCCTGGTAGACCAAGAAAGCTTTTTTAATACAGGCCTCTGTTCTCATCATGTCCTTCCAGACATCTATTTGAAATTCAATGCAGAACATGAGCACAAGAGCATCTTTGTGCTTGTTTCCTCCAGCAACTGGTTTTCAAAGTTTCTAATACCAAAGATAATATATTTGTAATACAAGGCTGATCATACAAACATTTATCTAACTCTTCTTTAAAGCTATCTAATAGGAAATTATCACTATGTTTTGTAGTAACAACTTACACAGGCAATGTACAAGCTTCTATCTCTTATATTACCTTGAATCTTGAAGCTAGAAAGATATGTAGAAAATTTTCACCAAAAAAACCTTAATTCAAAGTGATTTGGGGATTGAAAATTAATTCAAGATACACACATTCATTCCTCTAGTATAAACATTTATTTTATTATGGTTCTATGGAAGTAGAAGACTTAGCCAAAAAATTTTGAAATGTTTAGGTATACTTTTTTTCCAAGTAAGAGAATTCACAGAATTCACTCTCAAAGACTTCTAAATTAACCTTCCCTGACCATCCAGTTATGTGTCCTTCAGCTGTTACACTATCTCGTCATTATGTTCATTGTGGGAGTTGGTATCCAATCAGAATTAAGCAAAGCTTTTCTGCTTAGTTTATAACAGGGCTGTCAAGCTCCCAGATCATGGGCTGGATGTGTCATGTGCTGGCCACACCCATGGCCATTTAGTGAAGGGGGAAAATACATCATGTGACACCACCATGACAACATGAATTTGATACCCCTGGTTTATAATAATTACTTCAGCAGCTGAATGAATCTTCTTCAGCAAGAATCCTACCTTTGATACTCTTACTTTTAATATGCATTCCAAAATATCTGCAGAAAAAGCTTCAAATTAATTGGTCTATACTTTTCTGAAATTTAAAAACTTGATATCTAATATAAGTGTTAATCTTAGGGATATCTGAATTTTGATACAAATAAGCCATTTGATATAAAGTAAAGGGATATAAATTTAATTTTTTACATATATTCTATTGAGATTCAGTTATTTGTGATGTTTCATTTTAGTCCTTTATTTTCTTATAATTTCAAGATCCAGCTGTTTTCCTACCTGGTTTTCAACTTTAAACATAACTAAAAGCTAAACCATAAAAATTCCTAGATATTTCAAGTAGCCTCTTCAATTATATATTATTATATGAGCGGTTTCAAAGAGAGAAGGAGTGGTTTGTGATGTGTAACAGCTGCAGCATCCAAGACCAAAATTGAGTCATAAATTCTATGTGGATTTACCAGCCTTGTAAAACTCATATTGAACAGGCATGGTTAAACATATTATGGAAGCCATATTAACATCTGGTTGGATGATTTTCATATAAGCTTTTCTTAAGGAACATCACCTCATTTATTTGGTTTCAAACATGAATTATGCAAACCTAGAATTTTGTCTTTAAACATGGTTTGGGAAAGTAAATATAGAAATGTGATGATCAAATAAGTGGAAATTGACTACATGTTAAATAAGAACCTTTAATTCATGATGCACGAGTATATTGCCCAATTAATATGATTTCCCTGTCTTTGATTAAGTTATTTAGTAATCAGATGAAGGCAGGTGTGTAGGCTTGGTATGTTCAGGACAAAGATAGGCTACAGTTAAAACCAAGTTATAAACACCAGTGACAGATCTAAGGAAAATAAATCAATATGTAGATTGAATTAATTAACATATTTCCCTTCTATAGCACACTCTGTAGATTACTACGGGAAAAAATGATTATTTTCTAGTTGCACAAGTACAAATATGGGGAAAAAACTGACCACCACACATAAAATGCCCAGATGATATGGGCAGCTTTTGTTACTAATTAAATAAAAATAATTTTAAAATGACTCAATTATTCTGAGATTAACTTTGCTTTCATAATACTTGTCAATTTATTGAAGAACTGTTCTTTTACTTATTTAAATACATACATTTAGCCTTTCACTCCATTTTACTCAGATGTTCACAAGCTGAAAGTATATATGATCAAGAAGCTTGTGACCTTGTTTCAAGCTTCATTTTCAAAACCCTAGACTGCTGTGTAACTCTTTAGGCTGCTTTGAAGAATTTGTTCGTTATAATTGCATTTAGCTGTTTTCCAAACCTTCTGTCAAACAGTCATTGTGTATGAACCCTCTAGTTCTGTGTGTTTTAAAATCCATGGCTTTGATATTATAATTGTTGCCAGTGGATTCAATTAAATCTTTATATGGAAATCTATACTGATGCAAATTATTCGAAGAAAGCCACTAGCTCTGTATTTTCATGTGCTTTTATTTGCTTAAAATAACAAATAATTTTCATCATAAAAAATAGTTAATCTGTAGTGTTACACTACATATTGTAAAGCTGTAATATAGCAATATAGCAATCTTCTCAGTCTTTTCTTCTTTGCAAAATGAATAAACTAATCTAAATTAATAAGCAAATATTTTGTTGATTATCTAGGAATGTGAACATTTCAAATAGAAGTTCATACTTCTAACTGAGTAGTGGAACTTTAACAAAAATCACACAATCTAGTCATGCTACTCCACTAACAGAATTTGTTCTATCAACGGAGCTGGGAAGGAAATTATCTCTTGTGGCCCTCAACATATTATTCACATGGCTGGAGATAAGGAGAATGTCCAAAAAAATAGTTATGTTTTAAGAGAAATACTTTCTATTTTGTCTCCCCATGTATGAACAATACATTCTGTGGTATTACATATATATGAGATGTTCTTATCTCAGAACATCTGAACAAATTGCTTCAAGCTTGCATGAAGACATACAGGTTCTGAGAATTTGTTCTGAGCTTGAGACAAAACAGGACTCTTTAAACTAGCTCCTTCCTTCTGCTTATATATCACTCTATTTCCAAAGACTTCAAGCAAGTTACAAATAACATCACAAAATTGAAACATGAGCAATAAATAATATAAGTGTAATACCAAAAAAAACCTAATATGAATCTTCAGGTGTCCCCATCTCGGATAAAATTATCTGAGACATATCCGTATCAGAAGCACACAGAACCTCTGAGTATGTGTTCTCTCAACTATTGTAACTTGATTTCCACTATTATTAATTTGGGTTGTTTTTTTATTTTTTGGGGGGAAAGTTAGAATTTATGATAGTATTTAGTATCAATTGTTCTGTTCTGAACTATGTGCTTTCTTTTCAAAGGCAAATTCCTGTGCTGTATACATTTCATAAATATTGCTAATACTTCTGTTTAAGGTTCCAGGTTGCAAATTGTAACATGAAAATACTATGACATGCTTCTTGAGTGTTTCTGGACTCCTACATCAATGGAAAGCTGCCTTCCTGTCAAACAGAAAACAAGTGGTCAAAATAGGAAGTGCTCTATCAAACCCTGTGCCTGTTAATAGTGGTGTTCCCCAAGGCAGTGTTTTAGGTCCAACACTTTTCATACTTTACATAAATGACCATCCTACCTGTCAATGACTACTTCAGCTTAAACCACAACAATGCACAAGCAAATAATAGATACAAATTCAAGGTAAACCACTCCAAATTCGATTGCAAAAAATATGACTTCAGTAACAGAGTGGTCAATGCCTGGAATGTGCTACCTGACTCTGTGTTTTCTCCCCCAACTCCCCAAAACTTCAACCTTAAACTGTTTACTGTTGACCTCTTCCCATTCCTAAGAGGTCTGTCAGGGGCGTGCATAAGTGCACCAGTGTGCCTAATGTCCCTGTCCTAATACGCCTTTTTACTCTTGCACTTTTCATGCATTCAAATTATGTTTATACTTTTACTTGTTATCTTAGATATGCTTGACAAATAAAAATAAATAAAAATAAATAAATAAATAAACTGCTCTTCCCTGAAAGATAAGGATCTTGTTTAGGGCTTCACTGTTTCATGATGTTAGTATAGAAAATAATCTAGCTAATTTCTAATCATGCAAAAAGATATCTTTGTCCACCTATATGGATGAAACGAAAAGCTTTCATTATTCTCTGGACTGCATTCTACCTACTGGTTGTGTGTTCTATTTTAAATAAATGTCCAGATGTTGCATTAAAGTCTAATAAAAGCCTTCTCCTGCCTCTTTGGATTTTTTTTCTAAACTTGACTCTGTGTTGGTAACAGAATCAACATAAATTTACAATATTTGCAACTTAAATAGGCAAGTGTTTACCCAGACAAGTTGTTTACTGCGTATTTCTCTCTTGTTATTTTAATTCCTCAGACATTCAGCACCAGTAGTCTGCACTTCACTGCCACTGAAATAGTCCTTTTCTTTTCTGTCTCCCACATCTTTGCATTCTGTAACCTTTGCCCTTTCATTTGGTCTAACCAAAATGATGCCATTAGAAAAGTAATGTGCCAAAGAAAACGAGGATATGTGGCTCTCATAATATCCCATTATTCTTGTAATGGTCCTACTGACTCAGCCTGAATTTCTCAGCTTATATAGCAAAATGAAGTTTGTTTTTAAAGTAACTTGGTAAAGGTAGTAAACAACCTTGGTTTCACAGTGTTTTAAGCCTAAATGTTTTTGCTATGAAATAAACGCATCATGAAAAGTGCTTTCTTTTGGGTAGCTTCTCACGACTCCCTGGGAATTACATTTTTATCAGCCTTTGGTCTGACATGAAAGCTTCACCTTTGTTTTGATCCCAAACGTGAGCCCATGTGGAAATGATTGAGAGTGACGTCACATATTCAGCATTATGATTTAAATCAAAAGTTCAGCAGGAGAGGAGGAGGGAATTTTCTCTGAGGTGTGGAATAATGACCCTTGCAGTCAAACATAACTCATAACTATTAAGTACCAATCTCACCACAATAAAAAAGTAGAGGCAAAATTAGGAACTTTTATAGACATTTGCACACCATCATTTAGATGGGAGCAATTAAAATAATATAGTGCCTTCCAGATGTAGCGAGATACAAACAGGCACAGAAATAACAAGATTTGTAAGCTAGTGTAACAATGGGGTATCAAATAGGGGAATCGCCTTTTTTTAAAAAAACTGAAGTTTGTTCTCTGCAAAGATAAAATTAACAGATCTTTAAAATAATGGTTTTTTCCAACATGTTTTGCTGCAGAGCTTCATTTAATGCACAGGTTAAATGTGAACCTATACACATCTCAGAACCTGTTTTATCAGTAGCAACTTATCCAGCAGAGAAATGACACACTATTTATGAAGATATTTTGAATGCTTTATATATACAAAACATAATTCCTTGCTTTTGATAAAATATTTTCAAAGTAACATAAAGCATACATTGAAAATAGTAATAAAGTTAGTTAAATGCTTCAGCTGAAGGATATATTATTGCCATCAAATGAAATGATAATCAATTTAGAGTATTCTAAAAGGGACTAGAGAACCAGTAGCAGGCCAGATCCTAAAGATGAAACTCAAATACTTTGGCCACCTAATGAGAAGGAAGGACTCACTGGAGAAC
>JANHFP010003050.1:169624-181144 GCA_032468135.1 Calamaria suluensis | reverse complement strand
GGCAGATCATTCCAGAGGGTCGGGCCAGCCACAGAGAAGGCCCTTTTTCTGGAGGTCACCAATCGGCACTTAGATGCAGATTGGACCCCCAGCAGACCCTTGACGTTACATGGTAAGTGCCCCCTAGGGTTTATGAACAAGTCCTGAAATTACGAATCTTGCCACCTTCATGAAATATATATGTTGTATTAACTCTGCTGCTAATCTTTTAAGCACACACCAAAGCATCCTTTTCTGACGGATGTTTAGAAGTATACAAGCAACTTCACAAACTAGAGAAAGCAGAGTATAAGAAAACGCTACAAATAATGACAAAAATGAATTGGGGAGAAATATATAAATAGTAATAAAACATATGACTGGTCTCATTGCCAGAAGTTTAATAACATACTGCAAGGAGGTGAAATTGAAAATTGGTTAACAATCTGAAGCTACATGGAAAAACACCATCTGAAATAGAATTGTTGCTCAATACTGTCTGTACATACAGCCAAATATATTGCAATGGGATCTGAACTAGACAAATAGCAATAGCACTTAAGAGTTATATACCACTCCACAGTGCTTTGCAGCCCTCTTAGCAGCTAACAGAATCAGAATATTGCCCCCAATCATCTGTGTCCTCAGTTTACTGACCTTGGAAGGCTGTAAGGCTGAGTCGACCTTGAGCCTGTAGTACTCGAACTGTCAAAGTGTTGACAGCCAGCAGTCAGCAGAAGTCGCCTGCAGTACTGCATTCTAACCACTACACCACCATGGCTCAAAGGTGCTGTCTTCATTAAATTACAGAAAATATAGTGAAAACTGAAGGAATCTACCTGCCCTTTGTAACATCATGAGTCTGGATGAAGAAGATTGATACAAATATTTTGGCATCCTTCAGGCTAAAGTCAAGATAAAGCTTATAATTAGCTCCATAGGCTACAGTAAAGGATTTTTTAAATAAATCATAAATAAGGAAAGGAGAGCAAAGAATCATGATTTTCTGAATCATCTTCTAGTAGTTGCTATTGGCTCACAAATTACCTAAGATAATGTAAATATATCAAAGTTAGACAACAATTAGGAGGACAAATCAGATTTGGAATAAGGCAGCTAAAGCTAACTTTTGTTATAGGAATTATATTCAATTTGTATTCAAATAGTTAATGCCTTTAATAATTGGGTAATTATTAAAGACATGTTAGTTAAACTCATGAAAAAGTGCATGCAATCATAAGAAAAGGAGAAAAGATACACATTCATTTAAGTAATTACAAGTTAATAGAGTATGACTTTTAAAAAACTGCCAGAGGACTGTGTTCTTTGAATAACAGCCAAGGGTAGGATAATGGCCAACAGCGTGGAAAAAAAAGATTTGAATAAATATGCATGTTAAGTAAAGCCTACATGAAACTACAAAAATGATGAAATTGCAAAAATGAATAATATCCTAACCATTTATTGTGAAAGAAAGGAGACGGAAATCCATTTTAAGTGTTTGTCCATTAAGTTTTACCTTTCAAAATTATACATTAATATGAAATAGTCTTCCATATCTTAGAAAATTAGAACTCCTCATTCCTTTTTAATTCTGAGATTTAAAACAACAGAAATAAGTAAACAACTCCCCTTCATATCAAATTTTTCTAAGGAGAAAATCTACCCAGTGACAGTGAATCAATACAATGCACTAGACATTTTTCACTATTGAAGAATCAAGAGACACAGATAGAAAAACAACATTTGATATTATCTTAGATAATTAGTCTTACCTAATTCTAATGAGAGTTTCAGGGTATATTTTTAAATTCAGGCTGTGACTAATTTAAGAATAATTCCAGAACACAATCAATCTTGCTTCTAATTTCAAATGTCAAAGAAACTATGCCCAGTGATAGATTAATGACCACTACAACTCCAATTCCAAGAAACAATACCTTTAGATACTAAATATATAAAAACAATGTTCTCTCCCTTTCTCTTACACACACACACACACACACTGTAAAGGTTAATTTATATGCAATGTACATACTTTAAAAAAAAACCTTGACTGTAGCAATTTATATCTCTCTAGACTGGGGCGTCAAACTCAATTTCATTGAGGACCGCATTAGGGTTGTGTTTGACCTTAAGGGGCCAGAGTGGGCATGGCCAGCTTGACATCAGGGGGCACCTTGGGTGGCCCAAGTGCTCTGCCAGAAAAAATGGGCTCTCCTGCAACCCTCTGCTAGCATTCAGCCTTCCTGAGCTCCGTTTCACTGACAGAAGCACTGTGGGCCAGTCCTTCACTGTTTCCAGGCTGGCCCTGTGGGCCAGATCTAAGCCCCTGAGGGGCTGGATCTGGCCACTGGACCTTGAGTTTGACACCCCTGTTCTAGACTTTTAAACTAAGCATATAATACTAAGCAGACACTTGGGAACCTGACTTCAGATTCCAAGTTGAGTCTCATAAGAATAAGAACCATGGTGGCACAGTGGTTAGAATGCAGTAATGTGGGTTATCTTGCCCACACACAAGGAGTTCGATATTGACCAGCTCAAAGTTGACTCAGCCTTCCATCCTTCTGAAGTTGGTAAAATGAGGACCCAGATTGTTGTGGCAATATGCAGAGAGTGGTTTACAAAGCATTATAGAGCAATATATAATCCTAAGTACTAATGCTATAATCAACTGAGGACACATTAAATGAATTACATTTTGTAATTACCCAGCAGTTCCATGGCATCATCTTCATTGTCAATATCTTCTTCTGTTACTGAAGGAGTTGTGCTGGGTAGAGAATCAAACGAATCTTGTGAAAGCATCGCAGCCAGCAATTTTTTATGTTGCTGCTGCTGATGTTTCAGTCCTTTAGTCTTCGGTTTCATCTTTAAACTAGAAATAATAGTCAATTTATTAGTCTCGTTAATAGTGGCTGTTTGACCAAGAGAACCTACATATTTGATAGAGAAGAATATTAAATAAGTCAATCATCACAAAATTAAGTCCTTTTGACTTCATGGGGCATTAAAGTACTTTCTGTAAACTTTAAATTATAAACTGTAAAATTTCTGTAAATATATTATAGAGTAAAACAAGTCTGTGTAAGATAACATCCTGGTCTGTGTAAGATAACACACATATGGTGTATACTTCATTATATCTGTAACTTCATTATGTATACAATTGCCATCAAGAAGCCTATCACTGGAAAACTCAAGCTCAATTCAGAAGAAAGATAATGTCAACTCCGATAGCTTTTTAGGGGATAGAAAGATGTCTTCATCAAAGATGCCAATCCAACCATCATGGCAGACAAAATGTTAGTCCCATCTTTTGGCCTACTTACAAGGTAAATAGTAAAATAGTAATTGTGTTCAATATATATTCACATGAATCAGAAACATGCTATGCCAACTTCTCCAGTTGTGTATAATTCAGCTGAGTAAATATTTATATCCTAGGTTTAGGACTATTGGATAAACAAAGGAATTCAAAGTAGAAGGACTAAAATTGCCTTTACCACTTACCAGTTCTGAAACTCTACATTATGAAGTTTGATCACTGCAGTTGACATAACTGGCAGCCCTAGGTCTAACAAAGAAATTCCCCAAGAAAAAGAAAAAGAAAAAGGAAAAAAGAGAGAGAAAAGACCTGCAGGTATACAGGGTAAAATAATATTCAGGTCCCTTTAACCAATCACAATATGTTTTATTAATTAATAAATTTATTTAGACAAAGTCTAAACCATGATATTTCTTTTCATTCTCATTCTTGGTCAGTCCATGCCTTGACTATGCACCTGCTTTCTGGTTACCTGGGCCTTTAATTTTTATTTCATGCCTACTTTGAAACACAGTACCAAAAAGGTTCGCCAAGTGTGAAGCAGACCAAACTTCTTTTAATTCTTTTTCTCCTGATGGTTAAGGTAGGATTGAATAATTGTAATTCTGATGAGGAGTGTTTGACAAATATTTCCTTCTACATCTATTCCCATCATCATTCTTATCAAGACTGATAAATTATCGTCATAAGAAAGGGCAACTTCTTCCATTTAGCTTATCAGTGTTAATACTATTGGCAAAGAAATAGTTAAGGTACCTAAAGCTGAACAGTGGAGACCTGAAAGCCACAAGCAGCCTATGAGGTGTGTGGATGCTCCAGATATGGCATAGACTAGGGTTTCTTTTATTTTAATGAGGTCTTGTTTTTCTATTGTCTGTATACGTTCTTATAAAGATATCTGAGAATATACTCAAAGTCCATGCAAATGCCTGCTATGTTCTCATTCTGTATCTCTGTCTTAGACAAAGCAGGGAATCTTCCTTTTACAGCAAAATAAAATAAAATTAGCCTGTTGTAAATGGATATTGCATGGGAGACAACTATCTCCCAATTATTCACCATAGTTGGAAAATGTACCTTCCTCCAGGACTACTGCTGTCTTCACTGTCCCACTGTTCCACTTTGCTTCTTGGTACCGGAGGCTGCAACATTTCATCAGCCAGTGGATCTGCGTCATTTTCTTCACGTCCTATCCATTCTCCAACTACCCGAGGCCGAAGAAGTGAAGTATTAAAGGCTGCTGTTTCCTATCAGAGAGAAAATGATTTATCATTACTTATTGGCAACAAAATGGATAAACATAATACGTGCAAGCAATTCAAACACAATTGTATTTCATAGAAAGATACAACATACATAAAGGAATCAGGAAGACACTGGAGCAGGCAAGACTGCAGAATTACACTCAACTTGAAGAAAAAGTTAACAGCATTTCTAGATAGCTAAAATTATTCTGTCATTATGTGCCATTAAGTTGGTGTTAACTCTTAGCAATCACATAAATAGATTTACTCTATGTAGAACAATCTCAACCTGATCCTTTAGGTTTTTCAGCAGGTTGCCCATTGTAATTGAGCTCATCTACTTTGTTGCTAATCATCTTCTTCTCTTTCTTGGCAGCTTTACCAGCTTCTTTTTCTTACTTTCCTTCCTTCCTTCCTTCTTCTGAAGTGTTATACAGTATTTGGATACAAAGCAAGTAAGAGTGTACTTTCCTTCTAGATATCTATCTTCTCCTTATTAAAGATGTGCCTATATTTGTACTTATTTTCCTCAGTCTGAACACCACTCTTGTGCACCATTTCTTTAACAAGCAATGTAGAGTAAGAATACCATACTGGATCTGAAGTATTATTATCTCAAATACTATATTCACCACTAATGTAGACTCTAGACTATGGTTGGTATAGAAAAACATAAAAACATCGCCTACAATAAAGCGTCATAAAACCATATTGAACATAAAGTACAATAACTTCTCCAAATCATAAAGGGATATAAAATACGAAACAGCAGAAATCCAATTACTATTAAGCTTGGAAAGTCAGACTGAATAAAATTGTTTTTATGGCCTTGCAAAATGTCAGTAATAAAAGGGCCAATGTGCTGCTCCCAAGTGTGGGGCCTGTCTAATGGCCCAGGTCACAGGTAGGAGGTAGGATCTTAAGTAGGTGTAGATGACCTGACACAATTATTTTACTAAAAATGATCCGTCACAGAGTAGATATAAAATACATAAAGAATGCTATCGTGGGCAATCTGTAATGAACCTGTCATATTGCTTTTCACAACCAATATCTGAGTGATAATTGTTATATGTTGCTGACAGAAAATTTTAGAACAGCACTTTGAATTTCAACAGATTTCTCCAATGCCTTCTAGGTGTGATGGGCCTTCAATTTTCAGAAAATTATGTAGATGACTCTTCTCAGACTAGGCGATTCCCAAATTTCTAATGCTATCATGAAATGAATGAAATAGGATGAGTTGAAATATATTTTAAATTGAGAATTTAATCTTACATGAATTAAATTCTGGCAAGAATATTGTCAACGTAGTCGCAAACTTCCCAAATTATTTTTGCATGCTTATTTTGTGATATACAAGTTTTATGTAATTTGCTAAACATAATTCTTACCTTATTGAGCTCATCGGAAACTGCAATACCTATAAATAGAACAAGATTGTACTTAATTATAAAGATAAATAAATAATAAAGCATAATTGCTTGTAATTTAATGTCTAGTCAAGCCCTGGTTGAAATGTAATAATGAAATTATTTCAAATTATGGCTTCAGACTGTCTGAGAGAATATACTTGCATATAATGCCTGATTACTCTCACATTACACCCACAGCCTCTATCTCCTTGTGGGAATACCTAACATTCTGAGTTCATTGCAATATTTGGAATTTTAAAAGCATATAATTGATGCTCTCACAAAATGGTTGCCAATGGATGGGTTATCTATTTATGAAATGGCTGCCATCATAAGCATAATGATTTTATAGCAAACTGATTTATTAGAAAACAACTTAGTTATGTTACTTCATGTGTCCCTTCTATCATTTCAAAGGATTTTCTACTATTCTATTTCTTTTCTTTTTTATGAGTGGGTAGACAGTAGGATTGCAGATTGTAAAAAGGAGGTGATTTGCAATCCTTGGAAAAAAGTTCAGCAAAGTGCCTTTATCTGCAAAGAAATACTGCCAGTAACAATTTATGATGCTTCATGCAAGGCTCAAATAAGAGAGGGGTACTTTAATTATTCAGAGAGATTCTTCATCTACAATGTGACTTAACAGACACTTCCACCCATCCACCCCTAAAACCATTTACCATTTTTATTATCTAAGAATGCCTTCTGTTACTGGAGATTAGTGTTTTATGACAATTCAATATGAAAAAGTACATATACTGAATAAAAACACTTTGCTTCCTGTTGTTAATCAATTTTTAATCCTGGAGGGATTAATTTAGCAATGAGAATACACTTCTAATTCTTCAATCTCTCACAATGTGGCTGTTTGCAAGAGATAAAAAGTAGAATAAACTTTGACAGGCTTTATTTGGTTTAGAAAGCTGAGTAAACACACACCACAGTAACCCATTTTTGGTCATTCCCACATATGATTTCTTCCCAAGTTTTAAATCTTTGTTATCTGTCCCCTGGAAGATATCCATTATTCGTTATTTCTCAATTATCAAGTCACTCTGTGTTTATTTCATTGCACAATGTTCTGACTCTGATTTCTAGGATCAAGCACTTTGGTTTCATAGAGCAGTTTTAGGTTCTGCCTACCAAAGACATGCTGGTTTGCTTCTGCTGGTTCCTCTCTCAAGCATATCCACCAAATCAGTCTGCTTGTTATTAACATACCATATCCTTATTCTAATTCATTGAACAAACACACTGAATGTACCGGTATGTATTAAAAACCATGAAATGCAGACCCTTACAATTGTGTTTAGTTGGTTTTTAATGTAAAATAAGTGTTCATTTAATTATTTAAATTGAATATTTATTTTGAAAAATATGAGTTCAGAGTGGGGATTTTCGCTGATCCACAGTTCAAATAACTGATCTGATAGATTTAATACAGTAAGGAAATAAAGTGCACAGTCAATTAAATTCTCTGTGTCGGTGCGATATTATTCCCTAATGTACAATAGAAAGTCTATTCAGATGTCACTTCTCTGAAATACATTACAGCATATTTTTCTAGAGGGAAAAAGGAAGAAGAGACCGTAAGTGCTACAGAGTTCTATAAAGAACACTTAACAATTGTGCCTGTCTTTAAAAGCTTCTCGTATTAATGTACACGCCCTGCTTTGATAACTGTATTTACTGGAATATTTTCCTGCTAACAGTTAATTTCCATTTTGATGCTTCTTCAACTTTATTTGCAAGATTCACATAATGTGTCCCTTAAAATGAAAGAAGCTTTACTTCTGGAAGCCATTTGAGATTTGTTCCCAAGGGACTTACTTTCAACTAAATGCTGGTGATCTTAATGTAATTCAGGTGACTTTTATCACAATAGCAGAGAAGACATAAGGGGCTTACTAGATTTCCTTCTGCCATGATATTTCAATATGTATGTTTCTCAGATGGTATCTGTTTTACAGAGAACAAAAGGCTGATGTTGTTGTACTTTTCTGAAATGCCAGCAGATGGCCTTACTAAAGACTGGGTGTTCTTAAATCTGTTGAATTAAACATTCTGGTTTAATGGTACAGTTAGATCATTTTTCTCTTTTCTCTTTCAAACTGATTATATGCAGTCTATGGAAAAAAAATGGATCGTCAGTATTTCACTGTACTTCTGATGCATTCATTTTAAGAATGATTTTGACTACATCCAAAAAACTGTAATTCAGCAAAAAAAATCAACAGCATTATATTCTTAGAGAATTTATTTGGGTACAACTGTATAGGATATCTATAACACAAATGTAGGAGGAATGGCAGAACCTGGGAGGAGTCAAAAGAAGAATCAGCTCAGAGTCTTTACATAGCCACAAATGCAAATGGTCCAACCTTGTTGAATCCCACAGATCCTTATCTAGAGCCAAAATAGTGCTGTTAGTACAGTAGATTCCTATGCATAGGCATGAGTAGCAATGAATCAATTTAATTGGAACTTCATGTGCCTTTCATGCCCGATGATAAATAAAGATTTAAGTCTTCTTCAAGCATTTAAAAAACATGCCAACATTTTGCACAAGGAGAGTGTGAATAATTATTTTAGCTCAATTGCAACAATGTATCAATTTCTATGTGTTTCCAGTGTGCTTTTTCCCTTGCCTTGTGTCTATACTCAAAGCACCCTGAATGAAAAATAGCAGAGCTATTGATTTATTTATAGTTTGTATGCCTTTAGTGAATGAAAAAGGAATCCCTATATCAGTAAAGACTCAAATGGTATTCTAACAAAGCCAATATAAGCTATATGGAATTTGCCCCCTATTTTGGTACAATATATGGATATGGAAAAGGACTGCATTGGTGACACTAATTAATACAAACCTGTGGCTCTACATATCATTATGGAATAAGGCTCTCAGTACACATTCATATAAAAAGGTAACACTGCACACTTGTGGCAATCAAAACATATGTAAGATATAATTGCTACTGTAAAGCAATAGCTTAATATGAAAAATTGAAGATATTTGAAAAATTGAAAGATATTTGATTTCTTATTGCAAAAATTCTTGTAACATTATGCTGGCATAGCGTTCTGGAGAAGTTCAAAGAAATATTAGGATTTAGTTGCCTTTTCAATATTGAGTTCCAACGTAGGCAGTATTAAATCAGAATATTATTCTGCCATCACTTCTCTAATGAGACAACAAGCTTATTACCTACAATATTCTTTGGCACAGGTAACTTGAGCTCTGTCCTAAAACTGCTCAGTCAGCCTAAATAAACCATATGGATTTTACAAACATGAAACATATTCAATGCATAATAGAAATAAAACTGGAATGAAGTATTGCAGGAAAAAAAGATACTACACTTTAGTAACTGCAACATAAAATTAAATTTAGTTTACTATAAAATGCAGTGTAGCAAATTTCAGCCATAAAACATATGCTTTTTATAATAATATCATAAAATTGACAGGACAACAAATATAAAAAAGAATACATTTAGAGATTTTGCTGGCATACTAGAACTCAAATACAATACACCAATCTGTCATTCAAAAGTATCATTCAATGTCATCTTAAACAGCTGTTTTTCAAGAAATTACCTAAAGACATAACATTCTTTTAAGAGAAAATAGAGGAGGAAGGGACTAATGAAAGGCTCAGGTGGCTGCCTTTTAACTTTACAATTAAGTTAGATCCACTTCTCTATTTTTTGGATTAGTTTTTCAAAACTCTTAAACAGTTGGACGTTTTTCATAAAAATGTTGATTTTTATAAAAAATGAAGTGCAAACCATCTTTCAAGTGTCATCTCTAAGGTGCTTTAAATTGTGCAGAGAAATGTTCAGACTTAATCATGTTACTATGTGTATCACAAACTGTTGGTATTATCTTTAAGATTATTTTAATGAAACAGTTGTCAAACGTGTATTGCCTTCACTAAAGTTATTTCTAATCTTTATGTCATAGGAATATGCTTCTTCAGTACATGCATGATGAGTGGATCAACTTACTTTGAGAAAGATTTTCGAGAGCTTTGCCAAGTTTCTTACTTTCTTGAAGGATATGATTTAATTCATCAAAGTTATGATGCTCTGACTTTGACTTCCAATCCCATTTCAGGTGTCCTACTGATCGTGGCACTAAATAAAATAAAAGCACAATTTCAGGATATAAACATGGGGAGGGGGAATCTGGCTTCCACATGTGCTAAACTATCTTACCAGTGCTCACTTACATGTTGCTTAGTCAATATCTTAAAACTGAAACTAAAGCTTGTAGCTTTGTTTCTATACAAACTGATTTTCACATTATGAGAATGAGTGTTGTCTTACCTGAACACCCCTTTTCTTGGCAGGATGCGATGTCAATCATCATTTCGGGTTCTGCTCTGCTGAACCAATCAGGACCGGGCATGCACAAACAAGTTCCTCCCCTTCTGTGCAGTCCCCGCTTTACAGCGAGGTCGAACGAGTGCATACCGACGTGCTGAGTTAAACAAGGTGAATAACCACCAATACTCCAAACACACACACACACACACCCTCAGGTGAACCAAATAGAGGCCAGGTGGCTGAAGGGTGGGGATGATTGACATCGCATCCTGCCAACAAAAGGGGTGTTCAGGTAAGACAACACCCATTTTCCTAAGCAGGATGCGATGTCAATCATCATTTTGGGACAAGCCAAAGCAGGACAAACTACCAGGAGGGAAGCCGCCCAGTAGAGGAAACAACCTGCTGAAAGACACGCCTGCTGAAGGAAGCTTCAGCAGAGGCAAAACGATCCACCTTGTAATGAGAAATGAAGGTGGAGGGAGCTGACCAAGAGGCAGCCCGACATATATCCTCCAAGGAGGCCTGAGTGGCCCAGGCAGCCGAAGAGGCTGCACTGCGAGTAGAGTGGGCCGTGACACCTGCTGGAACAGGCAAGGAAGAAGAAAGGTAGGCAGAAGAGATACATGCCCTAATCCAATGGCCTATCGTAGGAGAAGAGGCTTTAAGGCCCAAAGCAGAGGGTTGGAATTTGACAAAGAGAGCCTCTATCTTGTGAAAGGAAGAAGTTCTCTTAAGATAGGTTCGAAGAGCCCTTCGAACATCCAGGGTATGCCAGAGCTGTTCCTGAGGATGGGAAGGGTGAGGGCAGAAGTCTGGCAGAATTAATTCTTGAGAGCGATGAAAAACTAAATTAACCTTTGGCAGGAAAGTGGGATCCAGCCGAAGGATGACCCTGTTGGGTTGAAAGAGACAAAGGTCAGGGTGGACGGAAAGAGCAGAGAGGTCAGAAATATGCCTGGCGGAAGTGATAGCCACCAGGAAGGCGACCTTGTAAGATAGGTGAAACGAAGAGGTTCAAAGGGAGGACCTGACAAGGTCTGGAGAACCAGAGGAAGGTCCCAGGAAGGGTACCGGGGAATGGTAGGAGGAGAAAGCAAAGAAGCTTCTCTAAGAAACTGTTTCATCCAACGTTTCCGAGACAAAGGACGACCAGAAGGTCCCGAGAGGACAGAAGAAAGGGCTGCAACCTGGCGCCTGAGAGTATTAGGAGCCAGACC
>JANHFP010003050.1:97349-109832 GCA_032468135.1 Calamaria suluensis | reverse complement strand
TCTACTTGCATTTTTACATGCTTTTGAAACTGCTAGGTTGGCAGAAGCTGGGACAAGTAACGGGAGCTCACCCCATTCCACTGCACTAAGGGATTCGAACAGCTGAACTGCCGACCTTCCGATCGACAAGCTCAGCTGTCTTACCCGCTGAGCTACTATGTCCCTAAACATCAGATTAGGAAGTCTTAATATATAGAACTGAAAATCTTTTTGTAACCAATCATGTTATTCCACCTATGTTTTGTCTAATGATATGATAATTCTTAAATCCTACTATTAAAATAATTCTTAATCATAATTCTTAAAACTATTAAAATACAATAGGGTGATGAAATGTTGAAGCTCATATTTTTTTGGGCGGGGAGATTCAGGACCAGCTTGATGCATAGTCTCTTTTGCATTTATCATTTTATGGTTTAATTTTAGCACATAACCATGATTCATAATCTTAAATGCACAAATCACTGATTTGAAATAAAAAATATTATAATTTTAAATTTTCTTCAGTAAGCATATATAAAATACATACATGTTTTATGTATCATACCTTTGCAGTCAGGATGAAAAAGCCTTTTGGTTCAATCATTTTCTCTAAAACATGGCATTTTATTCCAGCAGTACTATCATACTCATACACAACACCATATTCCAGATGAACATTATCAACAGTCAGGCAGACATGATCCTTTCGTCCATCAATTATTGCCATAGTATTAAATTTATCCATTGCTTCTAAAAACAAAAACAAAATAAACCTATTCTGTAGATTAATTAATATAGACTACCTCTGAGACACATATTATTTATTGCAAAGTCATTAAAGAAATTGTTATGATCAAAAATTCAGACCCTCCTTGTGATTGTCTACTGGCTAGCTAGTGCTACATGATTTCTAAGATTTCAATTAATTCAAAAGCAAAATCATAGATATCTACAGTATGACTGTATTTCTTCATTCCTTACTTTACTAGTTACTAATTCATGCAACTGACAAAAGTAATATCTGAATAACTCATGCATTTCTATATGGTTTGCATCCCAGCTGTGCTGGCATCCATGTCATTTCAAGAGAGATGTACAATCTCTTGTTTTGCTCTGGTATCCTATTTCTTTAGTACTTTAAGAAATAATCGAATTTTTATTTTGATTAATAATAAAAGAGAAATAATCCCACCTTCAACTTTGTAATTAAAAGCATCTCCTCCATCCTCACCCAATGGTTTACTATTCGTTTTCTGAAAATCCTCCTGAGCACTATCAGTGTTGTTATATACCCACTGAATAGAATCTTGCTGTAGAATAACAAAAAAAAATTACAAGACTCATTAACACTTTAATACATATAGGTTTTGAAAAAGTGTGGATTTAATTTGCATTTTATTTCTGTGGGGGAAGAGAAGACTTCTGCTAAAAACAGAACAGGGCTTATTTGTTTGCTGCCGAAGTCCATGGTTCATTTTTTACTGATCATATGAAGCTGTATATAATTTTATTTTTAATTAATTTAATAATTTAATTTTAAAAAAATCAAAACTTATTTTAGTTTATATAATAAGGGTAAAATCAAATACTGATTTACCAAATGTGGAGGCTCAAGTACCAGTATCAAGTATTACTGTTTTTATAACTGCAGCATTGAAAGAGATTCCCTCTCAATATAACTGAAAATATATTTATGAATAATTCCTAATTTAGATTTACAGATCCTAATATGGTCACATACAATGATGTATCATTGTATCTTCTCTTGTGTTTAGCTTTCATCTCACAACAATTTGTTATGAAATATATCAACAGAAATTGTTTAATAACAATTAAAAATAGGCTATTCAATCAGTGTGTTATAGGACTGTATTTTAATCTCAGTATTGCCCATTTCTTTTATAGTAATCAGGATTTATGCCATGATTGATCACATAACTCTTTATCCAGTTCTCTGCTCATAAAAGAGCCATTTTGCTTGCCTAGAAACCAAGAGACTTGGGTTCTAGCCTTAGGCATGAAAAACCGAGTAACTTTGGGCCAGTCACTGTCTCTCAGACTAACTCACTTCAAAGGGAAAATAGGAGAAAGACAAGCATATTATGTACATATGCCAAATGAGTTACTTAAAAATAATAAAATGAAATCAAAATCAAATAAGTAAATAAGAACAAGCATGGTAGTCCATTCAGAAGTCCATCGTTAATCAGGAAGAGCATAGTCATTCCCAATAATATACAATATATTCAGAGCATAAAAGATTTTGGTTTAGATGGATATTCAAACCCTTCACTGCAAGTTTTCCATTTTAGTTTTATCTGTTTCTTTCAAGGAAAGGTATGTTTGTTTGTTTGTTTATTTATTAAATTTATATGCTGCCCTTCTTACCAATAAGGTGACTCTGAGCAGCTATCAAAATCAAACTTAATGCTAAGTTAAAATGCCTATGTGTTTCTTTTTCCTTTTCCATTTTCACCCTGCAGATATAACAACAGGATCTCCATTGTTTTCACTTGCAGATGGTACCTGAATGATGGAAAGGAGTAAAGTATTCAAGGATGGTTCCTTACATTTAATTTTTAAATTTAAAAATGTGTACTCATTTACAGAACACGGTTCTAATGAAGTCACATGGCAGACTTTTTGAGATAGCAGGGCAAATTTAAAAAGTTGACATGGTAGGTTCCTCCTTGTGAACGAAGAATCACCCCTTTTCAATACGAATCACTTGAAAGTAAAAAACCCTTTCCATCCACTCATGGTAAAGTATTATATTGATTATATTTTTCCATGAACTGCCAAAGATAGATAATAGTTATGGGCAACTGAAATAAAAACAGGGACATATGTAATGAACAAAATAATTAGCATTACATGCATTGGACGTCTGTATTTTCTGCAGGCTGTCACATGGGCAATAACACTTGCATGTGTTTCTTTGCTGACATTAATTCCATTCACTTTGATTATGCACTGTCCAGGATGAAGTCCAGCAGTAGCTGCCACAGTTCCTTTAAAATAGTTAATAAATAGTTAAGTTACAAATTTACTTAGAAATGGGAAAATGCCATATTACAACTGATTTGAATGCCATTCCTTTTCAATTCCAGATTATATTAAATTGAACCAACACTACATTGTTAGTCAAGCTAGAAATACTTTATTCTGAAACAGTGAATATCATGTAAGAAAAAAAATATTCAGTTTTCCTACAGCCTACCCTAAATATATAGTTCTCCAACCTCTAAAAGGTAAAACCTCAAGATAAAAACATTGCATTTTGTCAATTAGATGATGAAGGCAACATGCAATCGTATTTTAGGCATTTATTCTATACAAATCTATACAAATTAATGTGATTAATTATGGACTGCAAACAATATAGCTGAATAGATTCAACCAGGATAAATTCACCGAAGAAGAATTTATAGCATTGGATCCCATGCAGTCTGAAAGCAGTTATTTATAAAACTCTAAATCCTACATCACACTAAATTACCATATTAGAACCTTATTACTTTCTCATTTTAAATAAACAGCTTTCCTCGTGCATAGTGTCTCTTCTTCCTTACAGAATTTCTGAAAAGAGGTGAAAATTTAGCTCTTAGGCTTTTTAAAGGTCTTCTTTTGGTAATTTCCGTTATATATTTCTATTACAGACCCAGTATTTTCATACTCAAAGGATATGTAAGATATTACAGTTTCCTATCATGGAAACCTCTTGCACTCATGGTTTCATAAATAAATATACTCCACAAGGTGTATCTTACTGTATTTAGCCTTTAGAAAACACATGGATAAATGAAAACAGAGAGCAATTAACCCTTAAGCCGAATATCCATCTTGTCACATGTTCCTCCTGACCAAGATCAGATCAATCTATGCTTGTAGGTCTGCAGTTAGTTGCTAAAGCCAGTGGTGAAATTCAAATTTTTTTACTACCAGTTCTGTGGCCATAGCTTGGTGGGTGTGGATTGGTAGGCGTGGCAGGGGAAGGATACTGCAAAAGCTCCATTCTCTCCCTACTTCTGGGAGAAGGATATTGCAAAATCTCCATTCCCACCCCATTCCGGGGCCAGCCAGAGGTGGTATTCACCAGTTCTCCAAACTACTCAAAATTTCCGCTAACGGTTCTCCAGAACCTATCAGAACCTGATGGATTTCACCCCTGGCTAAATCCCACTATTCTCTGTATTATTGGTTGTATGAGTATCTAATTTGCTAAGTAGTGATATATAACACTTGAAATCACTACTAACTCTTTATACCTAAATTCAGGACCATGCATCAACTTCTTAATACACTTCAAACATCAATCCTCAAGATTTTTTGCATTTGTGTTTGTATTTATTGCATTTGGCCAAATATTCATAAATACAGGCTACTTCATACCTTTTCCAACAGCATGAACAACAGAAGGGCCAAAGCCTCGTATTTGGAATCCAAGTCCATCCACAGAATCAGGAATCTTAACTGTCCTTTAATCAAGATAAACCACACAATAAAACATCTAATACCAACATTTCTGTTTATGCCTTAATTTTTTACATAAGATTAAAATAATATAATATACTAAAAAAAATTAAAATACATTCAGAGGAAAAATAACCACTACTTTTAACATAGACCAGCAAGAAACTTTAAAACAACCTTGAGTTCAGTGAGCTTTGCTTCTAGAAACGTAGATCACAGCTTTAAACATATTAGTTCAATATGTATATAGGCAGACCCTGCTTAGTGACTGCCCTGTTTTGCATGCATTCATAATTACAACAGCATTGATAATGTAACTTTATGATCAATTCTCAAATATATGATTGTCGCAGTCACATGTTCACCATTTACACACTTCATAAACAGGTTCTGACAAGCAGAATCACTGGAGAAACAGACATTAAAATTGCAATCAGAATCCCGTGGTGCTTAACAACTGGTGGTGATTTGCTTAACAACTAAATGGGAAGTGATGTAAGTCCATCAGGATCAAGTGACATTTCATTTAATGACCATATCACTTAGCATTCAAGTTATATTCATTCTGAACAAATATTGGCATATCAAGCAAAAAATATAAATGCTGTTTCTACATAATATGCTGATGAAGAATAAGAGATTGACAAATATAATAATTTCTTGATATTTTGGTATTCTTAAATGATTAATGGCAAAAAGCATTAGATAAATATATTGATGCCAGCCAGCCTTCCGATGTGCTAGACCACACTGACTAAAAAGAGTGATCATTAAAATCCAGAGAGAGCCAAATTGAGGCAGGCAATGTTATCCCAAGAACTTAAATTTAAATTCAGACACTAGCTTTTCCATCCAATGAAGTTATTCAGAATGACACGAGGGGAAGAAAACACCATTCTGTCTTACTTGTTTGTCACATGGGATAGCATCTCCCGCACTATGAAACACATTCTTTGGAGTTGCATTTGCATCCCATTCCGTGAACAGCTAAGATGTATTTCTTTTGTTGAGCTTTTAGTTACTGGCATTTCTGAATTGGTTCTAACTTACATACAGTAAACATTCAAAAATATACCTTGCATTTTAGTTGTGTTTAACCACTGAGTGCATAAAACTGAGGGGAAAGATTGGATATCATTAAAATATATAAAATGTATCTAAATTATTTCTAACATAATAACATTTATGCCTATGCTTTTGTAACATATTTTGGTTACCATTTTTATAATTTCTGAAACCAAAGAAACAACTTACTCCCTTGGTTTTGTGCTCACAAGTACCCTGAGGGGCTTTTTACTGTTTAAACATGCTTTCAGAAAGCTATCCACTTCAGTGAAGGGCCTTAGAAAAACTAGGTCACCATTAATGGTAAAGATCTTTTTCCCAATTTCCAGACCTGCCACCTAGACAAGAAAATAAAATATATGTATAAGCAATTAGCATCACAACTTCAATGATCCATTATTATTATTATTATTTACATGCACAGAAGAAGAGCTTCAAACATTTCCCAGATTCCTATATTTACAACTGTGGAAATTATATAACCTTACAGAAAATACCTTTGTGAAAAAAAACTAATCCCAGCAATTCAGTATTATTGGAAAAATATCCTCTATATGTAGCATTTTATTATTTCTAATATTTTTCCTTCAATCTGACACTTAAAAGTTTAAATTAATAGTGAATTAAATATATTTTCTTATTTACCTATACTCTATTTAAGAAAAATGTCTGACTTAAATAAATAGTAAATTCAGTTTCATTTTCAGCATTAATCTCATTTCACAAAAATGCAGAAATGAATGCTAGATCAAATTTTAAATATATTCCTCTATCCAACTGCATATACACAATGTATGTATGCTGATAAATTTTATTTATTTTTTATTATTTATTATTTGGGGGGTTCACAAAGCCATTTCTTGAGAAGAAGTGAACTCATCTAAGTAGGCACAGCCAGGACTCCAGCTATTTAAGGGAATCTATAAGGCTTTCTTCCTTGTAATAAATGGCCTCTTGTTTACAGACCTGTATTCTTTTGACATCTCATTCATGTTTTCTCCTGACTATCATTGTCACAAGAGCTGAGGTGGCACAGTGGTTAGAGTGTAGTACTGTAGGCTACTTCAGCTGACTGCTAGCTGCAGTTCAGCAGTTCAAATCTCACCCGCTCATTTGTTGACTCAGCCTTCAATCCTTCCATGATTGGTAAAATGAGGGGACATATTGTTGGCGGCAATATGCTATAAACCACTTAGAGAGGGTTGTAAAAGCACTATGCAGCGTTATATAAGTCAAAGTGCTATTGCTATTGTGTATGTAATTTCTGTCTGGGAACAGCAAGTAACTCCACAACTTTTTCTCTCCATTGCTACAGGGTTTTTTCTGGGGGAAGGGTCAATACTATGTTCATTTTTTAACTATTCTATGCTTTCAGTAGGTCAAATGCAGTGGTGGGTTGCTACCAATTCTCCCCGGTTCAAGCGAACCAGTAGCAGCGGCAGCAGGAGGCTCTGCCCATCCACCCAGACATCATCAAATATGATCTGCGAATGCGCAGAAGTGGCATACGCGCAACCAAACCTGTAGCAAAGGTAAGTGAAACCCACCACTGGTCAAGTGTTAAGAAATTATTTTCCCTCAGATGCAGAAGAGAAGGTTCTTATATTTTTCTCAAACCTAGACCTATAAGGCTCAAACAGTCCCTAGCCTCCTTGCTTTCCAGAGGATAATTAACATCTGCCTTTTACTTTGGGGACAGGATAAAGAGGTGTGTATTATGGCACTTGCTTGAAAGGTTTTGCAATTGTTTTTGTGTTTTGTTACCTAATTGTTATCTGTGCAGCTATTTTAAATAATATAAGTCGTTAACAATTTTTCATGATATGCTACAGAGAGGTATATTTCTTTCAGAAAATATAACAGGCCTTAGATGTTGTAAGATACCATTCTTTATTAGACATGTAACTGAAGACATTTAAGTTCTTTCTCCTAATAAGAAACTCATATTCTTCCACATAATTTTTAATGAAGAAGATTAGTAGATCATTTCTGTATTATTATTAACTCAAAATCTGCTAGGAAAATGGTGACTTTGATTAATAGGCCTTCTAAATGTAAACTGGAACAACAAATTAGTAATTCAAAAGGATATGTTTTAATATTGTTAATTTAATATACTAACAATCACATAAGATTTATTCATTTTAATAGCCCTAATAAAGACAACCGAGATATGGGAGAGGCAATGGAAGATTCCACGTTTTTTAATATTATTGGTGGGTCTTTGCTAGAGTATAACCGTTCCCTAAGCCACATTCATTTATTGTACATGAAAACTTTTACGTGCTTATCCATGAACCTACTTTAAAGTAGCTATATATAAAATTGTATTGCACAAATATATTGCTTATTCTGCAAAAATGATTCTCAAAGTTCTGCATCTAAGTAACCTTTAAAAAATCACCTGCAATATGTAGACGTAAACACATCAATTTTCTCAGCTTTCTTAATCTTCACACACCTAATAATTCTCTATAGTTCTTTATAATTCTTACCCTAAATGTGAAGAGTAATGTTTCTTTAATAATATTAAGATATCAAAGTCCACATTTTTAGGAAATTACAAATATTGACTGTCTGTAAGCTTAAACACCAAGAAGGTGTAAATACCTGATAATAATTCTCTGTACAGCACTCCCAAGCACTATTTTTGCAGGCCCTAAAAAGCCATTCTAATCATTATTGCTGAAAATCTGGAGCACACCTACTCATATTTTGAGAAAAAGGTGAGAAAAATATAACGTAAGCCCTAAGTAGGTTTAACGTAATTTAAAAGAAAACTTTAATACATCAATGCGAAAAATTGAAAATGCCAGTCCTGCTGGCCATATCAGGGCCATATCCAGTGTTGACCATAACTGAAATTTCACAACATACTACGCTGAAATTTTTTAAAAAGAAAAACAGTATGGCTTAATTGCATTGTGTGAACTCATCCACATTGTATGCTTTTAATTTCTACATGATTAAAGTAATACAAATATTTACATTTTACAAATGCTCTGGGGTAGTCTTTAATAATCTATACACACACACAATCAATTATACATACAAATCAATCAAAATTATTAAAGTAAAACTTCATAAATGAAATAACTCTCAAAACACCTGAACTTTTCTATGAGCTTTTCTATGTAATAATTGGGACAGTTATGAACCTGTATTACCTCAGCATTTGAGCACTTTTCCACTATTTTCACAATTGGGGCTTTGTTTTTGTCTTCCAAACCAAAACCATAAGTTCCATCACTTGATCTGATCTGAAAAAAGGAAAACATTTAAATCAATATGCTGAATAAGTATGGCTGACAGGCAACTGTTATACTATATGATTGTTACCACTGTGAACATTACATCTGGCAAATATATTCATCCGCAAAAGCTATGACATTAATCATAACCATTTATTTGAGCATTATATGAATATTTAACCAATGCAGACTAAATTTGGACTCTATTATGTAGTATCAGTAGTGGGTTTCAAATCCCGTTTGCTACTGGTCTGATTGTGGGGGCATGCATGTGCAGAAGCATCCAGGCAGGCAGGCAGAGCCTCCCACTGCAGCCGCTACCAGTTTGCCTGATCCAGAGCAAACCAGTAGGAACTCACCACTGACCTATATGTTGCACTCTGGTTAATATGTATTTTCTTCACAAAACTGAAGAGTACAAAAAACAGCAAGAGAGGTCTAGGGGATTTAAGTTGATGGACAACAGCATGGATCTGAAAAAGCTACAAATTATAACATTGCTTATGTGTAAATAATAGGAGTTAGAATCAAAATCAAACACACAAACATACAAACTTATTTTTTAAAAAACTTACCAGCAACGATTTTGCAATTACATTTTCCACTACTTTTAAGTCATGCTTCATAAGTCTGTGTTTCATGTTGGAGCCTTCCATTTCTTCGTCCGCAAAAAAACGAAATAGAAGTGGTTCATCTTTGAATTCACTTTTTTCCAGCACTATTTGACAGAGAAAAGGTTAATATTTGTGGATCGCCTATAGACATATTTATTTATAATTCAAATAAAAAATTATTTACTATATGATTTATTAAAAATAACTGTATCTTCCATTCCAAACTAAGCTATCTCTTATTAAGAATTCCCACTTCAGTGAAAGAAAGGAGGAACATCTAAGAAACATTTTCAATTAATAGACCATATATTATGGAATATTTTCCCTCCTGAACTTAGGGCATCATCCATTCTAATGACATTGTGAAAATAGGTTAAAGTGAGGTTTCCCAGAAAGTATTAGTAGAATTTATTTATTTATTTATTTATTTATTTATTTATTTATTTAAATTTATATACCACCCCTCTCCGTAGACTCGGGGCGGTTTAACAGCCATTTTAAAAAACACAAACATACATTATAAAATTTAAAATTTAAAATCAAATATTGTTAGAAAGCCTGGTCAAATTAAAACCCAATTAATTTAAAACTCCAATTTAAAACACTAAAAACCCCAAATACCAGAATCAACCCAGGCCGGAGGGAAGTAAGCAATGGAGTGCCACAAGGTTGCATCTTAGGCCCAGTATGCTTCAATATCTTCATAAACGACATAGATGAGGAAATAGAAGGTGAACTCACCAAATTTGCAGATGATACTAAGCTGGAAGTAATCGCTAACACCGTGGAAGATAAGACCAAAATCCAGATGGATCTTGACACACTTGAACATTTACACTTAGGTAATAAAAGCCAAAAATACCTATATAAACTGGGGAAAATCAGGCTCAATAGCAGTGACTGTGAGAGGGATCTTGGAGTGTTAGTAGACAACCAGCTAAATATGAGCTAGCAGTGTGCTGCAGCAGCCAAAAAAGCCAATGTAATCCTAAACTGCATTAACAGAGAGATACAATCCAGAGGGCCTCTGTGGGGGTAGTCAAGGCCATTTTCACCCTTGCCAGACTCCTAGAAAGGTTCTGGAGCCTGGGCAGAATGAAAAATGGGCCTACCAGGCCCACCATGCCATCATGTGCCAAAAGTGGGGGAAGTGCTGGGGTCAAGTGCTCATGCACAGGGGGAGGGGCACACAGAATAATTCGTGTGGGTACACACACATGCAGCCCTCCACACTCCCCCCCCCTCTTTTGGCATGAGATGGCAAAAAGGTTACCCATCACTGGTGTAGGGTCTCCTGCTTGAGCAGGGGGTCCATCCAACTCTGTTAATTTATAATCTAATTTAGATTCTAGCCTAACTGCCTTAGGGAGGCAGTCTTTATTTATATTTCTCATTGTTGAAACTGGCAGACTCAAGGGAAAACATTCATTCATGTTTTCTCCTTAAAACTATATTAAAAAAAAACAAAAGGAATTCACCCATACAGAACTGCCTTAAGCAGGATGCCATTGTACTATTGAGTATGATCTGTTATAGTTCACAATCACAGGTGACAGTGCCAACTTGTCAAATTCATGGGACAACATTGGAAGAAACTGAAAATGCTTTGGAGGAGTGTTCCTCAGCCTTCTCTTGCTTATGGCCCCCTTCTGACCCTGTTTTTCTTCTGTGTTACATCTGTTCAGTCCCATTAAAGGATATGGATGTGGGATACTAAGTAATGTGTTTCCTGGCTTCAACAAGACAGTCTTTGTAGTAATTGTAAGCCACCAAGAGTCATTGATTGGCAACTGTCAAAATCGAATGAATGAATGAAATGAGCAAGCAAAATAGATTTTTGCTTTTCTGTGCCTCCTCAAAATGTGCCCATCCCTGTTCCATGTTTTTCTCTTGTGGTTCCTTTGAAATATCCTATGGTCTCCAGGGGGGGGGGCATATGCCCCTCCCATTGTTTTAGATTACAATCTAAAACAATAAACATTGTTGATTTTTGTTTTCAAGCTTGTTTTTGGCAACTTTCAGAAAAGTGAAAGCAGAATTTCTGAAAAGAAATTGCATTGTCTATGAGTGATTTAGCAACACTAATAATTTTAAATATTTAATTAGTAAAAATGTTATTTAAAAAAGTTGTAAACTGCCTTGAGAAAACTATTTCAGAAGGTTGTATATTTAAAAAAAAAACAGGTAAAGATCTTGAATTCACCTTTCATGAAGCAGATTGGAGATTCTGGGATCTTCTTCATCATCCGACCCATAAAGAATTTGCTTCCATAGTCTTCAGCACGTATGTAGGCACCATATTTTATTAATCCAACTTCAAAAGGAGTAAATTCCATCCACTCTACAACAAAATGATATCAGTTACAGGTTCAAATGAAACACTGGTTTTGCAATGGTTGAATGTAACTGAATTAGCCTTTTAAATATAATACTTTCTTTTTTGCTTTTTTGGCTTTTTTGGCTGCATTACCATTAATCTAAGTATACAAAATATACAGGGTGAAATGAAATGTTGAATAGCATTGAATAGCATTGAAAAGACTAAGCAATTATTAAGTGCCCATTATCACCTTTTTGGCTGCCTTTTTTAATCTTCACACTGGTTTTTATTCCCCTGTAATCCATCAAGGTCATCAGTAATTGAAAATCTCAAGAGAAGAAAGGTGAGAATCCTGCCTATTAATTTACATGAGAGTCTATGGTATTTATCTCCAAAGTCTTCTTTTTGCTGTCAAGTAGTTCTACTGTTCATTATCATTGCAATAACTGAAAGCTTAGAAAGAACAATGATTAAAATTAATTATTCTTTCCTGCTGCTTCGTCATGATAACCAGGGTTTCACTCTTAATTGCCAAAACATCTTAATTGCCAAAGCCTTATTGTCAAACTCAATTACTTAACTATTCTTTTTTTAATATGAATAATATAATTATCTATACATGTAGTTAATTGTAAAGACTGTATTACAATTGTTAAAGCTGCAGGTTTTATATATTTATATATTTTATATTCATATCAATGAAAATATAAATTGCAAGTGTATAAGAAGCTTCTCTTGGGACTTCCCGTTCCGGTTTCGCTGCGTTCGGTCGCAGCGA
>JANHFP010003050.1:17887-28261 GCA_032468135.1 Calamaria suluensis | reverse complement strand
GGTCAAGGCCAGCCAGAGGTGGGATTAGCCAGTTCTCCAAACTGGTAAAAAGCTTACTGGTTCACCCGAACTGGTACGAAGCGGTTGCAGCCCACCTCTGATTTGGGCCTTACAGTAGAAACATTATATTAAAGTTTAGATCTTAGATAAAGTTCACTGAGCGAACAAGTAGTTGGAAAGTTAGTACAACCTCACACAAAGAGGTGTTTATTGTTTCCTTTATATATATGGGATAATACTCATACTCTGTATTTTCCATTTAATAAGAATGTTCCTGCAATGTAGCTGGTCCATTCATCACTACACTAACAATCTGAAGTCATCACTGGCACATGCTTTCCATTCCTGTGCATTAGTTACCAGTCCTTAGCAATCTCATACTGACCCATATTAGAAGACGACAAGCTCTCATTCGGTATGATCAAGGATGCTGAACAAGGTCCTTCCTACGCACATTCCATCACAAGATTGAAATCCCATAGACTGGAATTTAGCAGTTAAGTGATTAGCATGGAAAACAGCTAATCACTTAACATCTATCCAGTTTAACCCTTGGAATTCCTGGAGAGAGGAATGGTTCAAGGTACCTTCTTGTGGTCTGACCATTAGTGATCCCTCTACTAAACCAACTGGTTTTGACCTGACTTGCTTTGTCTGGTTGAAATTGAACAAATGCTGGAGGAAGTGCCTCTGCCCTGTATCAGTGTGGATAGAGAGATTCCCTTGTTATGATTGTGGTGCTGATATGCAAAGTATTAAAACATATTGTGCAAGATTCCCCACAATGTGTATTGTCTGATTCCGTAGAACAGGGCTGTCAAACTCACGGCCCATGTCCAGGGGCGAATGGGAAAAAAGTCCTGATATGTCATGTGACTATGCCATGACGCCACAAGTTTGACACCCCTCCCTAGGAGATCTGCATGAAGCCAGAGGCGAGCTGAATAACTGAATTGGACGCCCAGACACTGCCATACCTCCATAGAAGTTTTGTATATAATTACTTGGATTGTTTGTATATGTTTACTTCTCTTCTGTCATGTTCTCATCATACACTAAATAAATAATTCAAAGGGATTAAACAATCCATGAATCTTTAATAAAGGAAATTATTGATGAATTGTGCAAACCCAATAACTTTTTTCTGGGACACTAGATGGCAGAAAATTACACTGTTTCTAACTTGATTCTAATTTCATGGTTCTGAAATTAGAAAAAACCTGTTCATAATCTGCTACTGGATATAATTCAATAATGAGCAATAAATGATTGCTTAGTGGAAGAGAAGAGGTTTTTTCCATACTTGCTTGGACATGTCAAATAATACTTTTAAAGATATTTGTAGGACATCATATGGAAGACCAGTAGCCTGTTAGCAAAAAAGGAACAATGAATTATATCCCCGTGTTTTTGCAACACACCTTTGCTTTAATTGTGATAAAATGTGGCTGTCAATTTATTGTATCTTAACTGCATTCATGCATAGAATTTAGCAACTGAATTCTAAAATTTAGAACTGTACTAAATAATGGTTAAAATGGAATTAAAAGTTTATCTTGAATTCAAATGAGAAAAAGAGAAAAATTAATTGACTCAGAAACACTATTAACTACATTTACTATTAAAAAAACATTTGCTTTGTTCCTGTGTATGTGTTTGTGTGTGTGCACTTGCAGGCACACATGTGCACACCTCTGAGTCAATGCTGATGCTTGACAACTGCCTAGACTAATTTTCTTGGCACAATTCTCAAAGCTGGCTTGTCAATGATTTCTTTCTAGACTGCGGGTGAATAACTTACCCTTACCACTCAGTTGGTTTCTAAGGTGAACCTAGAACTAAAAGTCTCCCAGTTCTAGCCTGATGCCTTAATCATTACACCAAACCGCTCTTCCTACAAATGTTTCTTATTGATTTTTCTGGAATAAATATTCTAAATGAGAAAAAGTTAAATAAATCTAAAAGGTAAATCAATTATATTATCCCCATATAATTGTAGCAAGAATAATATTTTGAATCAACGATTTCACTAAGACTCCAAGTAAATTTAGGACAGAGAAGGGGCACAATACTTGTCTTTCTAATCCGTCGCTTAATTTGAAATTCACTATCTGCTATTCATTCTGCATTTTATTTTATTATTTATGTTCATATAGCTGCCCGTCTTGTATCAAACTCTGGGCTGTGTACAATCAAAAAATAAGCATTTATTTACAATAAAAATATTAAAACCAAAATATCTCGCACCATAGCTAAACCAATCCGTGCAATCCACAATAAATTAATCTCACTCTATCCGAGCACTTGAGAGAAAAGTAAGGTCTTGAGTGTCTTTTGAAAAGTTAAAAGTATGTGTGTGGGGGTCCCAAACGTTAGGGAAGAGGTATTCCATAGGGCAGAGCTGCCACAAAAAAAGGCATGCTTCCTCAGTCTTGTAGAAAGTTAGCAGTCACCCCTCTCCTAGAAGAATGAAATATTTTAGGAAATATTAAAAAGACAGAATATTATATTTCCCTAGATGGAAAAACATGTTTTTAGGCAGAAAACTGACTCACAATAGCCCCCACACCTTGAATAGCCCACAGCAGAGGTCAGCACTTAAGAGATAAAGAGATAGCTGATCTATTCATACGCAAATGCCCTCACCCAAGATCCAACAATGGACCCATCTAGCAATAAAAACTAACCACATGACACAGAAATTCACCCACATGGCAAGATTCAGCAAGCTTGAGGGCTAACTAAAAACCCCACCCCTGGGAGCCTGACAACCAATCAGGATACATTTCTTACACAGGAACAGGAAACACTAAGGTATGGCCCAACAGAGGATATAAACTCAGCATCTTTGAGTCTCTTGTCTTTTGGTTTTTCACCTTGAAACATGTGAGCCTTTTTCTGCTCAGGAACTCAAGCCTTGTGATTCCTGACCACCACTAAACCATCTTTCCAATCAGTTTCCATGTTTCTGGTGTCTGTTTCCCCACTTGGAGCAGAACCCAGATGAATATTATTTCTTCCAACAGTCCCATAAGATGACAACATTAAAGGGAGGGGACTAGGAGCATGTCCGCCCTATGGGCAGATGTCCTTAAGGAGAGGCAGTCCCATAATTATTGGGCTTATTCCCTCCAAAAAACATGCCCAAACTACACGTAAACTACACCAAGGTGTTCCTCTCCTTTTTCCTTCAATCTTTCACAATATCAGAGTCTTGGTTGCCAAAATATTTGAGCTTCAGCTTTAGCATCTGTCCTTCCAAAGAAGAAGTAAGGGCTGATTACCTTAAAAATTGACTGATTTGATCTCCTTGCAGTCCAAGGGGCTCTCAAGTGTCTTCTCCAACATCACAATTCAAAAGTATAAATTATTTGGCACTTCAGTCTTCCTTTTGAGAATGCCTACTGCAGAATTTTTTTATCCCTCATATACAATAGTAATCCTGGGAAACAGTTAACTGCATCCAAATTGGCTAGGGACTGTTAACTTCCATTTCATTTAATGTCCTATTTGCTTGGAGTCCCCCCTCACTAAAAGAGGAGCCAACTTCAATAGTACAGTAAGAGAAATAATTTTTAAATCATGGCTAAGTTATATTATGCTTTTCCCCCCCACTACTTCAAGATTCTGAACTGATGAACTCTGTGTAATAAAAGCAGTTTCCTCTCTGTTGTCTGAAAAAAGATCCAGTTTATGTTGATGGAAATTGAAAAAAAAACAAGATGCCATTTTTTTTAAAGTGTTGTTAATGGAAAGCACATTCTTTTATTGGCCACATGCCTCCAGCTATTTAGTATTGTTTCTCTACAAGAGCTTTTCAAAGCATGAGCATGTGCTACTCTGGATTAACCCTGCCGGCACAGAGGCACCCACCACACGAGGCACTGCCAATTAAACTGTCAAATGGCAAGAGAAAGCAATATGTCAGTCTGAAGGTAAAGCTTTCATTTTCTTGTAATCAGGGAATCTTTATTTTCAGCTACTCTGAATACCAAAGAAATCAAGGCCCATATATTCAGATTTTTTTAAGGGAGTGAGCAACTAACTCATGTTGCCTGTAGTGAAAATAGATATAATCTGCATTTTTTTGTAAGGGCACAGAGTGACTTGTGCAATCACTGGTACAATTATGCTCCTCTTCTGATTTGGATAACAGAAATAACAATAGCATTTTGACTTGTACACAGCCCTTAACACTTTACAGCACTCTCTGGGTGATTTACAAAGTAGAAGCATTATCCACCTATAGCCCACAACAATCTGGGTCCTCATTGCCCCACCAACCTTGGAAGAATGAAAAGCTGAGTCAATTTCAAGCCCCATCAAGATCGATATTCCAGGCTGTGGACAGTTTTCCTGCAATACTGCACTTTGAATCTTCAATCAGAGTAGAGCTGGAAGGGACCTTGGAGGTCTTCTAGTCCAACCCCCTGCTCAAGAAAGAGACTCTGTGCCATTTCAGACAATCTCCTCTTAAAAACCTCCAATTATTTTATTTATTTATTTAATTTTATTTGTCTATTACATATTAGGTAATATATACTAATATATATATATATATATAAGTATAAACATAGAGTACATAAAATCAATACAAATAAAGAGAAAATTTGGACAGGGAAGGTAGGCACGATGGTGCTCTTATGCACACCCCTTAACGATTTAAGTTTATTTAATGAAAATTTAATGAAAGTTGTGAGTGATGAAGCACTCACAACTTCTGAAGGCCAGCTGTCCCACTGGTTAATTGCCTTCGTTGTTAGGGCGTTTCTCCTTAGATCGAGGTTGCTTCTCTCCTTGATTAGTTTCCATCCATTGTTTCTCCCTCCCTCTCTCCCTCCCTTTTGCACAAGCTCGGCGCGTTCATTATTGGAGTGCCACCCTCACCATCGCCAGCCAGCTTAATCAAAGCAGGGAATGACAAGAGTTACAGTCCATTCGAAGCTGCTCATTACATTGAATGGATTTTTGGAAAGTATCCAACCGGCAAGAACTCCTATTCCGAAGTCCTGCTCTCTTTCTCTCTCTCTCTGTCTCTCTCTCTCACACACATACACACTCACACACTCACAGACACACACAGAAACACCTCAAGAGAAAAGACGAGATCCCACTCCCACCCTCTGCTCCTCCCTCCCAGTTCCAAATCTCGTCTGTCGGAGTAGCTGCTCCGTTTTACGCGCAAGAGAGGCGAAGGTCTTACATCCTGTCTTCTCTCGGGATCCGCCGGCGGCAACTATGAAACTTCCCCGCCCGGTGCTTTCTTTCCTGTCCTTTGGGATGTTCCTCCTCCTACTGCGGGCTGAGATCCCCGGACGAAGTTTCCTTTACAACAACCGCTACGCTGGGTAAATCTACTTTGTTTTTCTTTTTGCTCCCTAATTTATCACCCAAATTTATTTACTGCTGTTTAAACCCAGTTCTTGCTTATTAGAGACAGCTTGTCCTTATTGCTGTATTTACTGTCGGGTTAAGTATAATTGGATAAAGTAATACTGGGCTTTTTAATGAAATAATGTTATCCTTTAGTATTACCTTTTTGGCACAGCCTGTTCTCTCCTCCTGGGATTTAGGAAACTTTTTAAAACCTGGCTGCTAGAGTGAGACTAATGAAACTAAGGAGCCTTGACGTGTAAGAGGAAGTGTAAAATGGCCATTATGTTCCTGAAATTGTTTTTAGCTTTGCATTTTCTTTTTAGATACATATGAAAGCCTTCCTCAACCTGGTTTCAGCAGGTACCAGTCAAGGCAAGGGCTATGCTGAAAACAGAGTTCCAGTGAATCAGAGCAAGGGAACACATCAAAGTGTATAGCACAGCTGAAAGATTCTTGTATTAGGGAAAAGCTCAGTCCAAATAAGTATGCTAGCAGCTGAAAGCAAGCTGGATTTCCTGGTCCTCACTCTCTTGTGCCAAAATGAGCTGATCTACTTAATCCAGGTTAGCATAGATACTTCATAATAAATAATACCTGTCAGAAGAAAGCATTTCCATTGCTCAGTCTGTTTCAGAAATACTCAGCATGTGCGGAAGTTGAATGCTAGTATTTGTCTTTGATCAGGCTTGCTGGGAATTATGGTAGTAAAATAAACCCATTTGGAGCATACTAAAAAAATTTAATATAGATTACAGCATTTTATTTCTGCTTCAGAGTTGCATCATTGTAGCATTTTATTTTCTTGCTAAAATAGTATCCTATTTAGGGTTTCATTTTATTATTATTTTACAGGCATAAAGTGATACGGATTATACCAGAGAATGACCAAATGGCAGAGACATTGAAGATTCTTTCTCAACAACTTAAAGTGAGTGTATGGTTGCATTGCTGTGTACTGTATCATAAGAAGTGTAGAGTTTTCTGCCTATATAAATCAAGTGATCCGAAGTGAGATTTTCAGCAGGGGTGGCTGTGGATCTGCAAACATTACAAAACTACAACTCCCAACAGCACTAACTAGCATGACTGCTGATGAAGGATACTAGCAGATACAGTTTGTAAATATTTGCAGGGCTACAGGTTCTCAATACATGATGTAAAGGATTACTATGATATATGCCACTAAAAGCTGAAGGATTTTGAATTCTTATGGTTCTGGTTAATCAATTATAGTCTTTAACTAGTTGAAAGAGCTGATGGAAACAAGCAACCTTTGATTAAAATGAATCCATAGCCTAAAAAAATTATCTTAGATTATCTGTCCTGTTTAGCCTGGTGTTATTCTAATTAGACAGCTCTAATTTAGGAACCCTGGCTAAGTCTTCACATTATTTAAAGCATAATTATTTTGATGTAAAACACTATTAGAAGTCTACCATTGAAGTTTGATCTCTCCAGGTTTTTATTTTTACTGCATGGTGCAAATCACTTGCTATAGGACATTTGCAAACAGAAAATTTGGCCCTGAGGAACTGCTGTGTTTATTTGAGTTCTAAATGGTTGCCATGTTTTGGAACTGTTTATATTGTGATGTGACAAGCCACCCTCTAACTGTATTCCTGCTTTTTTGAACAACTTTCTTTATGAGTAGTATCTATATGTAGTCATATCTTAACCTCCTAGCTCCCTTTCCTGAGTGGAAGACATATTTTTTTGCAAAGAGCTGGATTGGAACAACAGTTGTTAGAATTACACCAGCAATGCAAACACACCTGGAATTTGCTAAATGGGAAAGTCTGTTGTGCTAAGATTAAAAACGCACTTGAAAGCTAAAACAAATCCATGTTATACAGTGCTTATTTACAGGATTTATTTCAGTATTTAAAGGTAAAATAAGATATAGGACTGGGTTAAAATAATTCAAATTTTGATTGGGATTTTTTTCCATTGAAAATGAAGTTTTCCCTAACCCTAATAATCAAAATATGTACATTTCTCAGTGTGCAGAAAACCTCAACAAATTTTTTACTAATGATTCAGCAATAATCTCTGCTATTTATTGAAAATGTTAAGAGGATGTTCTCTTTGATCTCTTAGTATCATGGGTGTTTGCAATCTAGACTGAATAAATGTGAATTACAGGTTGGTTGCTGCACTACAGGTGGACGTGTGGCAACCAAGCAGCCTGTCTCTCATCTCCAAGGGTGCAGTTACAGATCTACATCTGTCAAGAAATACTTCCCAGATTCTTCAGTTCTCCTTAGAGCAAGCAAACATCCAATATACGTAAGCATGGATTTTAGTGACAGAAAGTCTTTTGTATTACATTATAAAATATTCATCCTAAGTTTTATTAAAGCAATAATCAATATGCTAGCATGTCCTTGTAATTAAATAATTTGAGAGTATCCTTTAAGTGCTATTTGAAGAGAAGACGGAAAGAGTTCCTGTGATAAGCATCTAATTATATAGTTTCTTCTTTATAATGTAGACTAGTGTCTCCTTTGCACAGGGGCCTCCTTTTGTTTGTTAAAAAAGCAGCAATTGTCACTAGTACAAACATATTGTAACTTCAAGTATTCACATGTTTTAAATTATGTGCTTGAATGTACATTTATTATGGTCCACTATGCCAGCCAACACCTGCCACATTATAACAATTAGTGGCACGATTTAACAAGCATTTATCAAATTTCTCTCTTAGATGGAAAGGATAAGGATTTGTCTGTCAAGCAACTTATAATAGGTAAATAAATCCTACTATATTCAGAAGGCTGACCTACAGGTTCTTAACTTTTCCTTACTGTACTTTTCTTGACATCATATATTCTATCTTTCTAAAGGTCCCATGGCTAAAAGAATCACCTTTGAGCACAAGAAATTGGCAAGATTTTAGCAAAACCTGAGCACAGCAGCTAATTCTGGTGTGCTTCAAGTATTCCTAACACACTGCTGGCACTTCTTTCTTGACAACAAGCGCCAGCAGATTTTTATATTAAGAAAATGAAACGTTAAAAAAATGAAACTTGTCATCTGCAAACCAAGCAGGCTAGCTGAGGGATTGACTTTTCACTATGAACCTGTCCAGTTATTTGGCTGATGAAGATAATAGGAGTAAAAATTCAAGAAAGGGTTATGAATCCCTGTTTACGTTTTTTTTTGGGGGGGGGGAAATAAATTGGCATATAAACAGCCTTCCCAACCAACCCAGGTAATCTTTAAATTTCAAAAGTACTCATTGATTTCAGCAGCAGTGCCTGAGGGCATTGGCACCTCCTGCCCATTCCTCAGCTTTTAACTACTTATTGGGAGAATGCATTACCCATATTCCTTTAGGTAAATACTGTAGTTATTACAAATGAAGGTGAATATATACGTGTCCCAAGATAATGTTGCAGGATCTAATCTGGGTCGTTCATCGGGACCAGAGTTTTTGTCTTCTGAGCTTTTGGACTAATGCTGGAATCCATCTTCAGAAAACTTCTGTCTGGGTGAAGATGGGCTTCAGCACAAGTCCTGAAAGGTTGGAAGACAAAATCTGGTGAATGACTCAGATAGGATCCTGCACTGTAGTTATTGTTTCATTTGCGCAAGTATTTTATTACCATTCATAGATGAAGAAAATATCTGTTAAATGCTGGTTAATTAATTTTTATTTGCTTCTTCAGTCAGTTAAACTACATTTCTCTGTTGTTGTTGGTTTTTGTTTGTTTGTTTTTTTGGGTTTAATTTTTCAACTTATTGCTGCATTCCAATAAACAATATTTGCTTTACAACATGCTACATTTTTGCTTTTACTGTTAATTTTCCTGGGTTTATTAAATGTCATAAATAGCCTGTACAGTGTTAAAATGTTTACTTTAGCTATATACTGTAACTTTCCATTCTTTTGTATTATACCATGCATTTATTTAAAATTTCTTTTTTGTTTGATAGAGTCCTCATATCTGATTTGCAAAAAACTATAGAAAAACAAAGTGATTCAAAGCCACCCAGGAATCGTAGATCACTGCCAGAATATAGTTATGAAATATATCATTCCCTGGAAGAAGTATGTATTATATATTTTGCAGTCGTGTTTTTATTCTTATATAAGAAAAAACATTTACAATAACATTTTTCTTGCTTCTTTAACAAAAATTAATCTTTGATATAAGATTTTAAAGTTTATATATTGGAAAACCTAGTAAGAGACAGAAAACTAGAACTTTTATTTTCTCTTGTACTTATTGTTATATTTATTTTGTTCAGTGACAAAAGAAAATCATACATTTATGTATCTTTGTTACCCTTCAGATTCAAAATTGGATGTATTATTTGAACAAAACCCATTCTGAACTCATTTACATGTTCTCTATTGGCAAGTCATATGAAGAAAGACCACTTTTTGTGCTAAAGGTAAATTTTGACAAAATATCATTGGTGCAATGAGGTAGTATCAAGATACATGATTAAGGAAATACTTATGGAAGCAAAATCTAACATTATATATCTGCCCTATATTTGAATTCACAAGCTGAGGGCCCAGGGTGTCACTTACAATCCCTAAAACCTTGAGTGGACATTACAGAAATTTCCCAAAAGTTGCCAATAGCTTATATTATTTTGAATGCATTAGAAGAGAAAAAAGTTAAATGCAGAAATAATTCATACTGACTCCACTTAAATAGGCTAATCAAATTTTTGCTTATTCCAGTATTTTCTAATATGTAACTACAGTAGGTGACTTAAAGGCCAGTTGTGGTGCTCTGCCAAAAACATAGCAACTCCTATTATATAAAAAAACACAGATTTGTGTTATTTTTTTAGAAATGTTAGCTATTAACAGTTGTTCACATAGAGAAATCTTTTTCTTTGCTTGAAAATAAGAATCAGACTTGGAAATGACCTTGTGATCTAATCCTAGGGCCGTGATGGCGAACCTATAGCACGCGTGCCACAGGTGGCATGCAGAGCCATATCTTTGGGCATGCGAACATTGCACAAACTCAGTTTCAG
>JANHFP010003047.1:4564-14990 GCA_032468135.1 Calamaria suluensis | reverse complement strand
ACTACCCCAGGCCAGCAAGTCGGAAGAGATATGTTTTCAGCTCCCGGCGAAAAGTTGACAGATCTGGGAGCCTTCGCTTCTATACTATACCCTTCCTATTTAGACACTAACGTATTTCTGTCTAAATGCACAGAAATCTGCAGAATGGGTGCACTCCAAGTCCCATTGATTAAATGCTGTCGTCTTACGGGAGCAAGGCTTGCACAGCTTGCTAGGCTCCAGTAGTAATAGCAATAGCATTCAGACTTATATACCGCTTTACAGTCCTCACTAAGCGGTTTACAGAGTCAGCATATCGCCCCCAACAATTTTGGGTCCTCATTTCACCCACCTCGGAAGGATGGAACGCTGAGTCAACCCTGAGCCTGGTGAGATTTGAACTGCCAAATTGCAGGCAGTCAACAGAAGTAGCCTGCAATACTGCACTCTAACCACTGCACCATCATGGCTCGAACACTTAAAGAGCGGTTTCCTTTATTGCTCTTCACCTACAGGCAGAATCTTGCCAGACTAAAGCAACTGCTGGCATAACTACTGATATATTCTGGGAATAGCCACAGAGAAAGCCATTTTAACCCTTTTTCTGCTGAACAAACTTTGGAAGCGCCGCTGCTTCTTTGCTCTCTGGAAAACAGCCCCTCCCTGCTGGAAACCCAGATTACATTACACCTCACATTATGACGCCGTAGGTTCTTGGTAAGAACATGTTGTGTATGAGGGCCAACACCGGTTTAAACATCTGCGACTTCACACTGTTGTGAACAGATAGTAATATCATCCTTGGTACATTTTAGCATTTTAAACGTTGTTCCATCCCGCTAAATAGCCTTCGGTATTATCAAGCAGTTACAGACCCATTGTGACAGCTGAACTGCAGCATCACCTGAAGCCACGCACCTGCAAGCCCAGCAATATGTACAATGCGAGGATTGGAAGGAAGAAATGTTCATAGTATTTCTATGCACCTGGATGTTTGGAAATGTGACAAGATAATTTTAAAGAAAACAGTCTGTAGCTTACAACCCCTGATTTTTCATAGGATCTAGAACTGGTAACAGAAATGAATTATGTATGTCCTGTAAGAGGTTTTCTTAGCTCTCCCCTCCTCCCTTTTCTTAGGAAATATTTCTGAAATAAGAAAGAAAAAAAAACACCTTTCTTCTGCAACTCTCCCGAAGCTGCCCAGCCTCTGCTATTTACAGCCAGGTGCTTATCTGTTAATAAAGTATGGAACTAGAACTGGTGAAAAATTCATGGTTCTTCACTATCAGTCAATTCAGCCCAGCTGACAGAGCTGCTATATGAAAAAATTGGGAATGTAAGTCTTATTATAGCATCTTGACTGAAATAATAATAGTAGTAATTAAAAGTTATAATGATGGTCATATGTCTGTTAGGTGTGAGAATTAAGACAGTCGTTTTAATCTTCTTTGCTTATTACATAAAAAGGAATGGGAAGTTTTTAATGAGTAGTGAATATTTCTTTTTCTTCTTTCACTCTCGAAACTTCAGCTATGCTGCAGATCTGCATGAAGTGTTCTTATTAAAGAAAGAGGCGTACGCTAATATTTTATTGCAATTTCTTTACTTTTTCCTGTATTAGTGGCATAGCACCTTTGACTGCTTAAATTCCAAACAAAGTTTGCTGCAATTTTAAGACACAGTTTAGGAAGCCTAATTAATTAACATATGAATACAAATACACAGGATTGCACTGGACATGAGAAACGTTACAAATTACTCATCCTTCACTGGGCAAAACTGAAACTTTTGCATAATTTTGTTACCTCGGCATTAGCAGTTGTTTTAAAGTGAAACAAAATCAAAACCTAACTTTTTCCAGTAATCTTTACATCAAGAAAATTCATCTGAAAGGATCAAATACGAAGTGATAAATACTACATTAATCACTAATTTTAGCTCTTCCCAATATTATTTGGTCCTTGATGAGAGCAGTTTAAAAAAAAACAAAAACGCTGTGACATTATTCGTTCTAATGGGGTTTGCTCAACTCGCTTACCATGAAAAGAAAATTATACAGAATTGGAAGTTGTACATTTTGAACAAAGTTGTTATGTGTACTTTAAAAAAACAAACAAAAAAAACCCCTACTCTGCAGTTGTGGGGGGAAATTTTAGGTCAGAGTACAAGACTGATAATAATAGCTTAAACAACAAATAACTGCCATTGCTTTATTTTAATAAAACAAATATACTAACAAGAATTTATAATACCAGACAATGCCTTATATACAACAGAGCAGAAACCTCAGACAATGCCCCATGACACATAAATCTAAAGGAAGATTTGAAAGTTAAGTTGATATTCAGAGTCAGATCCGCTTCTTGTTAAGTAAGCAAGCAGCTTACTTAAAAACTATCATGAACTAGCCTTTTAAAGTTGATTTTACCCTACGGACACTGGGTAGCCTCTGTTTTTATCAACACCTAAGCCATCATGTTCAATAAAAAAAAAAACCAAACCCTGAATTATCTTTGAAACAACTGGCAATATAAATAATCATCTCTGTATTTATACAATAAAAATAGCAAATATAATAGCAGTGGAAAAATTCAAATCTGAAAAAAGGGACAGGAGAGGCAACAGAAAATCGAAATACGATGAGCATGAATGAAAAGACAGAAGCTTCACCTTGCCCTCAAAGAACAGAAAGGATTACATGCTGTTAGTATGTAGGAGTGGGCAAAGGCACAAGACATCAAGATGGGAGGGGGTGAATTTCTCAATTAATTTAAAATCATTAGCCAAGTCTCTGACTGCAGCTAACTAGTTTTTAATTCAAGTGGGAGGGAAGGGTGGGTGGACGGGTGGAGGTAAGAATTTTAAGTGCCAGGAACTTTTACCAAAACGTGGGTCAAGTCTTGGATCTAGCCAAGATGTAGTCTTGTTCTTATGGTTTATGTAGTAAATTTCTCCATCCTGGGTCATGGCTTGTTCCCATCCTTCAGGGAGCGGGCCTGTAACACAGAAGGAAGCAATTCATAGTAGGCTGTGCTATGCCTGCTGACAAAAAAAAAAGTAGCTAAACTTAAAAAAGAAAAATCAAACAAAAAAAACACCCCAGTTAATTTACATAAAACACAGCACACATGAAACTAACTGTTTCAGCAATATTGTGGCTCTGAGGATTTAAGGGAAAGGAAGAATACTATAAGCTGTGTTGCAATAAAAACATTCGTTTCAAATATCTAGTGATTTTTTTTTAAAAAAAAAAATGCCCTAAAATTTACCCCATTTTTTATTATTGTAAATTTTTCCTAATGCGAAAAGGAAAAGGAAAGTATAGTTACAAGTCCAGGCTCTACTGCCTGGCTTTAATATGAGGGAAAAAAAAAACAACTATTCCAATTTCCATTTTTGTCTTGGCATCTTTTTTCAGAATTAGCCGGACATTCATATTCCAGGACATTTCAAAACTCCTATTTTTGGCACATTTCTGTTCCTATTTATTTTCCATATTTTGTACATTACTCCTTATATTGTACAACTGTTTTTTTTAATGTGAAACGGTGGACGTTCTATGTAAAAACAATATCCTGCAGGAACTCAATAAAGAGGCTGTATATATTGATACAGGCCACCATGGAGCGCTTAGCCATATTTATGCTAATTTTGGGATGGCAAATCATTGGATAGTTTCTCAGAAATAATCTCCCCCTCCCCAACCTTTATATAAAAATCAAAAGGGGCCTGAGGGTCTTCAGATTCGTTGAACTTTTATTTCAGAAATCTCGCACCATTTTTCGATCTTTAGCCATGAATAGTAGACAACTGGAGGGCAACTGTCCCTGTTCTACAGAATGGGAAGAGCAACCATTTTTGGTAAGACCACAGATAAATTAGAGGATAAAAGAACTATATAAACCATTAATCGGGGGGGGGGGAAACTTGTGGGAACAGCAATGTCCTGTTTTAATGGGCACTGCTAATGTTCCATCTTGAAACATCACAGTAGAACATGCTCCACTTAGCTTCAATGGAAAACACACATTAATTATGAAAATTTATGGAAATTATGTAGAAAATGAAAGTGATTAGCTAACAAACTTTCAATGTTATTTCAAGAAAAACAGAGAGAATGAACCCTTTTAAGTTGGGAAGGTCAACCAAGAGAGAATAAAAGGAAGATATGAAGAGTGTAGAAAGATAGTGAAGTTTATTTGCAATATTAATTTTTTTGAAAAATTCAAAACACTGAGAATAAAGTTATGCTGCCAAAATCTTTGTTCATTTCACTTTTAATAAAATCTTGAATATCTCATATATTATTATTATTTAACTGATAAGGCAGAGGTCTGCTAGCTTTATTACTCCAACGCTTATCAAACCCTGTAGCTTGAGAATAAACAAACTTGCTAAAGCACTATAGTTTCATCCAAAACAACCGTGGCAAATATTCTTAACTCTTATTTCCCATACCATCTTCAAACTTCTTCAACTGCTAAATATTGGGGCTATAGTGCAGCGCCTTGCTGCACTATAGGAAGTCTTGTTTATTATTTTTAAAGCTAGTCTATAGGATTAAAAGTCTATTTTATCTGTGCCTGCATCTATCTAGGTCAGAATTTATCTTTAATTTTGTAGACAAGTTCATCTCTTATGCTGTTTTAATAAGCCATGGTTTGAAAAAATTCAATATATTATCCAAGATAATGTATTGCATTTCACATTAGTAATATTCTTCTACCTTCACATATGTTTTGCCCTGATCTGAGCAAATACAAAGAAGCCAAACCAAATGCCAAACTTAACATTGTTCTGCTTAGAAAATACCATAAAGCAATTCCATAAAAATGAGGTGAAGTTCAAACAGCAATTAAATTATTATTATTATTATTAGTAGTAGTAGTAGTAGTAGTAGTAGTATTTGCTTTCATGTTTCAGGACAGAATATGTAGATGATTAAAAAAATACGAATAGCATCTAATGCCAGATTAGGCTTGAAAAAAAACTGATACATCATTTATTTAATGTTGTGAGCTGCCCAATTATGTACTTGAGATGGGTGGCTATATAATGTAAATAAAATAAAACCATTGAAGAATTGTCTATTTTCAACCACTAATTCTGCTTATGATTAGCATGTTGTCGAACCAAACACTAAATACTATTTTCACAAAACAATGTTGAACTTCATACAATGCCATTAAATCATGTCTCACTTGGGTCAAGATGAAAGTGTGCTGCTAAGACTACATTTGCCACCAGAATAATTTACAGTATTTACTATTGTTAGATACCCATAATTATCATTTTTCATCAAGCTTAGGAAGTATGTCTAATTACAAATCTGTATTACTCCTCGGCAAGGAATGTCTTATTGCATAGACAGATTCATAAATTACTACTGTGAAAATTTTGCCACTCTTGAAATCATGATTTTAAACGGAAAAAAAAATAAGCACACTTTTTTTTGCTAAAAATCCCTGGAGAATCCCATACACATCTTTTTCTGTAACTTTAAACAATTCTTTCTCTATCATGTAATCAACCGATGTTCTCACATAAAAGCCTCTCCTTTAACATGCTGATAGAACAAATAAGAGTACAACATCATCTACATTTTTTAATACTATCATCTTTTCTTAATCTTCTAGGAAGGAGAACCAGCAGATGAAGAATATAGACCTAGGGAACAAACCTTTGATCATTTGGACTCTTTTCTTAGTCATTAAAGTATTTTCTCATAGAAATGTTTCAATAAAGCCTACATTTCTCCAGTGTAAATGCAAAATAGTCCAGGAACGGATTGTTACAGTTGGATCTGCCTAGAGACTAAGTCATAGTTTTTTGGCCACACCTCCCTGCCTCTATCTCAGGCCCAGTTTTCGACTCAGTCGACCTGAGAAGAGACATATCGGCAGTTCCTGTGTTTCAACCCATTCCTGGAATTCTTGAATGCAGATTTTTTTAATCCATTCGGTCTACCTGCCCTTCCAACGGCAGGGAGTCTTGTGCTGGCTAGCTCAGCTTTGGCTGACAATGTGCTTTCAAACAGATACGGGCTGAGATGAGGATTAGTAAGACCCATTTAGTTATCATTCAGATCGAGAGCTTGGATTTTATCTACCAAATGGAAAAAAAAACTACAGATTACGGTAATAATCCTGGACTTTTCTCTCAAGGAAAGACAATTATTTCAGATCACTCACTAAACAAAAATGTGTTAACAGACAGATATTAGGTGTTACAATATTCTTACTGGGGAAAATTATAAATTCCAGCCAAGGCACAAGGCAGGGAGGGGTTTTAAGTTTTAAGTTTAAATTCTGGATTTTGAGTTAGAAATTATTTTAATTATTTTATTATTTTGATTTTAAAATATTGTAATGTATTGTAATTGTAATATTATTTTAAATTCTGTAAACCGCCCCGAGTCTGAGGAGATGGGGCGGTATATAAATCTAATAAGTAAATAAATAAATAAATAAATAAATAAATAAATAAATAAATAAATATAAACAAATATAAATAAATAAATAAATAAATAAGTTTTCTGACTGTCTGTTCCAATGTCTGTTAATTCACAATCCTAGCAGGGGCAGAAATAAACTATTTCATCTTAGTCAGTCTGTCTGTCAATGAAGGTCATAAAAGCAGATACAACTCTCTTAATGAACACATCACTTAGCGATGGAAGTTCCAGTTTCAATTGTGGTCGTAAGTCTAAGGCTACCTGTACTGATTATTAATGTATCTGTAGCAGAATCTGTAAAAGGTGCCATTTTATAAATCAGGGACCCATCTTAATTCAAAAGAGTTTTTCCTTCACAGGTTGCAAAAAAAATAATAAATATTTGTTTTGCTTCAATACTCTAGTTTGTTATTTTGTAGAATATACTTTAATTTTTATTTCAAATGTTCTGCACATTTACAGTTTATTTTCTTTGTGTATTATATGAATACACCTGCAAGTAACATTGAACATTATTTTGAAGGCAGAAAATTAATTATTAAAATGCTGAAAAGATAGTGGGAATGACAAAACAAACACAAGCTTAGAAAAAAAAGAGTTGGATGGCAAAATCCAACAGGGGAGAAGCAACACACTTCCCCCCTGTACACTCCAGCCTGATCTCCTCCAATCCAAAACCTAGTCCATTCAGAATTCTCAGGACTGTGTGGTACTTTATATCCCAAGTAAAAATAGTGCTTTGAAGTACAAGGAAACAGTAATAGGCACCCACCTAAGGCAGCTACATCTCTTCTTAAGATGACTCAAGATGCCTTCTACAGCTATAACATGGTCTTAAGAACATACAAGTATATGTATGACATACCTTTGCTATAAAAAGGTATTCTGTATTGCTTAAATCAGGGGTCACCAACCTTTTGGATCTCAGGGACCACTAAATTCGTAATTTTAAATCCCGCGGACCAATAATATTATTTTTTTAAAAAGATAAATAGTATTTAGTGCTATATTAAAAATGCAAACATTTTTTGGGGGACCACCAAAATTTTCTCAGGGACCACCAGTGGTCCATGGACCACCAGTTGATGACCACTGGCTTAAATCACTTAGCAACATGGAATTCAGAAATTACTGATGTTTGCAAAAGATTTATTTATATATGACAAACTAATAATAAACAAAAGCCACTATGAAGTCATAGCAAACAAAATAATAAGAAATAAATGCACCGAAATATAAAAGAAACAAAACTGAGAAAAATTTTCAACATGACAAGGCAAAGCCTAGGAAGAATATAATGGAGACTTGTATACACTTACAGCATTTTGCACAAATTCTCATATACTGCTTTAAAAATTAGAATGTTTCAAAAAATTCCAAGCTTACTTCCTCCACTGCGGTAACACTTTCTATTCATCAATTTGTGCTTTAGATCTCATAGGAAGTATCTGTTTGATAAATACTTATATGCAGTACTTATATGTGATGCTGCTGGTTTAACAACCTGTTTGGTGAGCATGCGCTTTTTTGCATGTGCCTTAAGGTGCTTGTGTGCAGTTCTGTAAATGGAGCATCTAAATCAGTGATGGCTAACCTTTTTGCCATTGTGTGATGACCCCACTCAAAGTCATTAAAAATAAACAGAAAGCACAAAGAATAAATAGTCTTTAATAATGTTCAACTGAAAACTTCTCCGTTCCAGATTTTAAAAGGGAAACAAGGGTTAACCAAAAACTGGGATATCTGCCAAGCCGTCCAAAAGTCATTACTCAAAAATAACACAGGCAGGAATGCAGAACTCTTACCGAGGGAGAGACATCAGCCAGGAGCAAGACACAGGCTTTTCGTTGTTCATGGAAGTTTGACGTCTGCAAAAAACACGTTGCTTGCACATGCTTTTATGGATGCTTCCTTACTCCAGAGTAAATGCTGCGTTGTTGACCCTTTTCTGCCTGTGTCTCTCCCTGGCATCCACTGGGGGCACTGTGCCTTCATCAGAGCTCTCTCTCTATCTCTCTCACCAGGCTCTGCCATAGCCTGCTCATCTGCACCCTCCAACTCTCTCTCACCGCCCTCTGCCATCTGATCCATCTCCTCCTCCTCCGAATTGGACTCCGGCAGAGGCATGACACATTGTGTGCCAAAAGCAGGGGGAAATGCAGGGGTTCATGTGCGTGTATGGCCACACCCATAATTCTATGTGCCCCACCCCTGCACACGGGCACAAACCCCCCTCCATTCCCCCCATGTTTTTGGCATGTTTTTCGGCTTTTCTAGGCTCCAGAGCCTCTCTAGCAGCCTGGGGAGGGCAAAAACAGCCTTCCCTACCCCCAGAGGCCATAAACCACCCATTTGCCAACGTCCGGTGGAACCTGACGGCCTGTTTTTCTCTCCCCAGGCTCTAGAGCCTTTCTAGAAGCCTGGGAAGGGTAAAAATGGGCCTTCCCCAGCCCCTGGAGGCCACCCCTAGAAACAGCCTGTGAAACAGCACTAGAAACAGCCTGTGTCCCTACTGCCCATTGGCCCAGAAGGCCTGAAAATCAGTTGGCCAGCACGCACATGCGTGCTGGAGCTGAGCTCGCGTGCCCTCCGATATAGCTGTATGTGCCACCTGTGGCACAGGTGCCATAGGTTCGCCATCACAGATCTAGATTCTAGAAGCTCAGCTGCTTACCTTCCAAGTCAGCAACAATAACAGCGAGTGGGGGGAGGGGAGGAAATCAGCTGTGTTGCATGATTGAGATGAGATACAAAGCAGGAAATAAAGGACAGGATAGAACGGGGGCGGGGCCAACTGATTGCCAGCGCTACTGGTTCGCCTGAAACGATCCGAATCAGCTGAATACCACCTCTGAGTATATGGAAGGCAATCTGTGTAACATCTATTTTCAGTAATAAATCTCAGCAATAATGACAAATGATCAACATAAACTATATGTACTAAATGCTAAACTACTTGCAGTTCTCTAGAAATTTCGGTTGGTTTCTCCTTACCGGTTGCTGAATTCATTATATTCTGCTGCACTGGAGGGCTTGTAGGAGCTGTAATATTCATCTGGGAAAGGAGAGTCTTCCTTGGATCCTGCCATGTTGTTGTCTGATCAATGTGACTAAAGCAAAATAGAACAAAAGTGTTAAATACCGCACAAGTGAAACAATATGAAAATTTATTATGAGCAGTTAAAAAATGAGCAATGAATACAGTCCTGAAAAAAAATCTGCTTCAAATCACTGCAGCCACAGGCATAATTAATGCAGAGTGTCCAAGAGGTTTTTGCTGATTTGTTATGAAAAACAAGTCACAGAATTTAGAAATTGGTTTTGAAAATCAGTAATACTTCAAAATAATAAAACTGTAATGTGTTATTTAAGGTCTGAATTTCAAATCAAACAGAATCCTGCTGAAACATATACAAATTCATAATTTATAATAAATCTACATATACAAATTCATAATAGGTCCATCTAGGGTAGCATTTAGAATACTTGACAGATTGTCAAATGTTGGTTTCAATCTTGAAGGTGACCAACTGATATTTATTTCCTGACTTGTTTGTGTTCGTTCATAGAACTGTGTTCATTTCAGTAAAAGGACTTTTTCATTACACAACAATTAAACCGGAGAGAAAGTATTGAAATATTTAAACATTTAGACAGGTATCTAAAATAAATGTATCATTACTGAAGACAGATTTAAGTAATAAATATATTAAATATAAATATGTTTTAAGTCAAGTATTTCACTTGTGATCAACTTCTTTACAATATATAAGATATTTTTGCTTTAATGACAAATCTTTATGCATTTCTGCCTGTCAATGCTCAAGAGCCTGTTTTCAATGGCAGAGCGCTTCAGCCGCCACAGGCACCCCCAACATGAGTGATGTCAAGCTGGCCATGCCCACCCTGTCCATACTGCCCCCCCAGCCCTCCCGAGGTCAAACACAACCTGATACAGCCCTCAATGAAATAGTGTTTGACACTCCTGTT
>JANHFP010003046.1:32754-44443 GCA_032468135.1 Calamaria suluensis | reverse complement strand
GCTGTAAACCGCCCCGAGTCCGCAGGGAGAGGGGCGGTATATAAATTGGATAAAATAAATAAATAAATAAATAAATAAATAAATAAATAAATATTGCATCCTTAGACTTTTTCAAGAAAAGCAGGCACCATTCTCCTCCTAATTAATACCTTTGCTATTCAAAAGTCACCAAAAGTGGTTGGTGGAGTGATTGACAAGAGTCCTTCCCCATACCATTCATGCTCTATTTTTGTAGTTTTTATTTGTTGTTAAATATCATGTTTTTATATTTATGATTTTGTGGCCTCGTAAACCGAGTCTATCCAGTGTTGCTTTGGTTACTAACAGGGATTATTAACAGGAGAACCTCTAGCCAAGATTCTGTGCAGTTTGGAGAACCTCCAAATCTCACTCTTGGATGGCCCTGTCCATCCATCCCTACCCCTCTCAGGAGTCCCCACACAGCCCATTTTGGATGCAGGTAGGTGCAGGGTATGCATGGAGGCTTGGGGAGGGTGAAAAACGGGCCTTCTGGAAGTTTGGGAAGGGCCTCCAGACTCTGGGGAGGACAACCCCCCTCCATTGTGCTGCAGGAGGCCAACTAAGCCACACCTACCATGGCCAGGCCTGCCCAGCAACTGGGTAGAGAACCCCTTGCTAAATTTTTTGAATCCCACCCCCGGTTACTGAGATGGGTGGCCTAGGAATTTAATAAATAAATAAAAGTTCAAACCAGAGGCATCAATTAAACTTCAGCACTGACAGAATGTTGGAAGAAATCATTAGGGCAGAGAACCAGTTGTTAAATGGCTTGAATCCCACCACTGCTTTTCTATCATCTTGATCCACTGCACAGGCCAGGGCTTCATGGGTCTGTGAAATACTAACAGGATCCGTACCACCAGGCATTCTCGGGAGAAATACCTTGCCAAAGGTCAGGCATGCCAGTTCCTGTGTGGCATCATAGAGAAACAGAAAGTGTTGGGAAAGGCTCAGAGAAACAGTATCCCCTTGCATAATAGAGAAAGAAGATGAAAGGCATAACAAATTAATAAATAAAACCACAGAAATCTTGGCTTAATTCCAGAAGGAGGAGGGGGGATGGAAGAATAGAAGGAGGAGAAGGGGGAGGAGGAGGAGGAGAAGACATAATTTTAGCAAGTAGGGAAAAAAGGGCAAAGGCACCTAAAAAAGGTAAAGGTTTCCCTCGCACATATGTGCTAGTCGTTTCCGACTCTAGGAAACTCATCTCCGTTTCGAAGCTGAAGAGCCAACGTCTTTACATCTCCATGGTCATGTGGCCGGCATGACTCAATGCCCAAGGCGCATGGAAAACTGTTACCGTCCCACCAAAGATGGTCCCTATTTTTTCTACTTGCATTTTTTTAGGTGCTTTCGAAACTGCTAGGTTGGCAGAAGCTGGTAGAAGTAACAGGAGCTCACCCCGTTACAGGGATTCGAACCGCTGAACTGCCAACCTTCCAATCAACAACCTCAGCTGCCTTACCCACTGAGCCACCACGTCCCTTAGTAAAGGCACCTAACATGCCCTTTAATAGGAAATCTGATGGTCTGGTATAAGGAAATCACAGTATATTTTGAGAGCATGTAAATGTTGCATCTGAAAACCAGTTCAGTCCAAAAATTGGACTTTAACCATACTATGTAACAAGGCTCTAGTTTGATCAAACTACCCAAGCAACTGAAAGCAAGCTGGCTAGGCCAACACCTAGGGTAGAAACATTTGTTTATTTAACAAGTTTTTTTTAAAGAACAACTTTAAAAACACACACACACACACAAAGGAGTTTTAGATATATATTTTTTTAAAAAAATCCTGCCTTTATTATTTTTATAAGTAACTCAAGGCAGCAAACTTGTGCTGATATTCCTTCTCCTCCTGTTTTTCCCACACCAACAACCCTGTGAGTTGATCTGAGCTGAGAAAGGGAGACTAGCCAAAATGTTACCCAGTCTGCTTTCATGCCTAAAATGAGACTAAAACTCATACTTTCCCGATTTCTACCCTGGCACCTTAACCACTGCACCAAACTGGCTCTCTATTTCTAGATTTCCAAAACAGACCCCAGTTGACTCCATAACACTTACAAATTAAATCAAATCATGACTTTGTGTTTATTATTTAATGCTGGTAGCCATCTCTTTTTGTATGTTTGTTTATTTACTACAAAGATTTGGCTTCCAGTATAAGGTCCAGCTAGGGCTATTCTGACCAGTTTATATGTCCCAAATGAGAAAGGATACTCGTGAGCTCTTACTATTGTCTAACTGATAAACAATATTCCAAGAACTTAAACAATTATGCTTTCTATCCACGGCTGAAAGCTGCCTGTTGCAGCTCTAGCTAAGATTGTGAACCAATTGCCCATAGAAAATGTCCTTATAACTAGATGAGAAAAGGTACAATAACAGTTCAATAAAACTGCCTTGAACACTTGCCCGTTACAAATAATGTGCATTAAATGTTAGCTTCAAAGCTGATTAAAATCTGCATTTTGGAAGACCTTTTCTTTTTCATTTCTTTGTGCTCTAGTGGGAGAGGGAGGGAGGAATAGGGAATTAAATATTTCATTTCTCACTATGCACAAAGCAAGGTAGATGTGTTTTATAGTGAGAATAGAAAACCAATCTGGTGATAGAATGACAAAACCCCAATACAGTCCCTGAGTTCCTTCTCAGTTTCAGGGTAAGGTGAAATAATTCCTCTCAAGAGGAAAGTCTTCTATCCAGCTCAATTTTCTGTTTTAGAAGTATAGAATAGCAGCAGCACTTAGACTTACATACTGCTTCATAGAGCTTTTATAGCCCTCTCTAAGTGGTTTACAGAGTCAGCCTGTTGTCCCCAACAATCTGGTTCTTCATTTTGCCCACTTCCAAAAGATGGAACCGGGGTGAAATGTAAAATGTGTTGCTACCAGTTCTGTGGGTGTGGCTTGGTGGTGGGTGGATCATGTGACTGGGTGGGTGTGGTCAATTTTTTATTTTTATTTTTTTCATTTTATAAGCGTGTTTCCACTTAAGATTAGGTAGATCTTAATCTGGTTTAGGTAGAAACACATGCCTTTAAATTAATGTAGAGAGCCTCCGTATCGCATCAGCTGGCACAATCATGGGAGGCTTTCTTTTCCCCCTTCATTTTAAAGGCATGTCTTTCTACCTAATCCAGCCAAGACGTAAGTATAAAGACATGCTTTTAAAATGAAGGGGGGAAGCCTCCCATGATCATGCCGGCTGCTGCAATCCTTGGAGGGTCAGAGGGGCGGGGCTAGGTATTTTTACTATTGGCTCTCCAAACCATCCGCCACCATCGCTACTGGCTCGGCTGAGCTGGTCTGAACTGGGAGCATTTCACCCCTGGATGGAAGGCTGAGTCAACCTGAAGTCTGGCTGTTTTGTATAAGAACATGCGGAAAAGACTGAGGCAACACTGAAAAGCCTTCAACAACGTTTATTACCTGACAAGGATCTAACCGGTGAGCTCGCAATCTGTTTAGAGAATCTGTGCGAGCAGAACGTGACAGTTCTTTTATACTAAAGCTGTCCAGAGCCTGTCCAATCAGCATGCTGGTTTTCTCCCACCGGCCGACTGCTGGCGACACGGCCAATAGACACTGCGGAAGTTCTTGTGACGACTTTCCTTGGATACAACACTGGTGAGAATAGAACTGCTGAATTGCTGGCAGTCAGTATTTGTATTCAAAGAGACTATGATGAAAACCCTTAACCAACCAAAGTCTACATCATAAATCTGACTTTAAAAAAAAAAAAAAAAACTGGCAGTGAGAGTTGAAATCATGACAGAAGGGGACTTTGGACCCGAAAGTAAAGTAGGCAGAAACAAATGGAAAAGTTGCACATATTATAACATGCTGTTTTTATAGTTTTTTTATAGCTTCTTCCAGTCCATTTTTAAAAAAAATTCTAGCCATTTTTTCCCGCAGCAAACCTTTCCTTATGAGATGAAAAACACCTGTAAATTATCTTAATAGCAGCATCATTTAAATGTACTCTAATTCAGTGGTCCCCAACCTTTTGGACGCCAGGGACTAGTTTCATGAGAAAGGTATTTTCACAGACCGGAGGGGGCATGGCCTTGCATGCCCCCTTCATCCAGCAAATGGAGCTTCACTTTTTTGCGCACATCTGTTTCTGGAATGCCACAGACTGGTGCCGGGGGGTTGGGGACCCCTGTTTTAGATGCTTTAGACCTTCTTGATTTATTTTTTCCCCATTTTTCCTACATACTTTACTTTGGAACCAAAATCCTCTGCTGTCACAATTTCTGCTCTCACTGCTAGTTTTTAAAACAATCAAATTTATATTATAGACTTCGGTTAGTTAAGGGTTTTCATCCTTGTCTTCTTGACTACAAATGCAATGCTAAAACACATACCATTCTGTACTTGTAAAACAGAAATTTGAGCTGGATAGAAGATTGGGTTCTCTCTTGACAGGTGTAATAAATTTAGTTTTTCCTGGAGCGAAGATATCAAGTCTACAAATTGCATGCAAAAGTTAAGGCTAAAATGTTCAGGTATATCAGCTTCAGTGATAGGCTTTGTAATACTTTATTTACCCAAAGCTTCAGCAACATCTTTATCTCAGTGGCATTGGAGGTTGATCAGACTAATGAGTCAGAAAAATAGAGATTTGTGGTCTGTAGCCTAATAAAAAAATTGCAGATTGCGATAGTATTTGTTTTTTTTTAATGGAATGGGATAAATTTTCCAGGCCAATTGGGGCTTCATGAGGAGATATGAAACCTGACATTTCACATCTTGGAATCTGGGACTCAATCCTGTTCTGTAGGCAATCCTATTAAGTGAAGTTTTTCCTTACTTATTTCAGTCTATATTCAAATTCAGTTTTTGGATTGAAACTTTCTGGCCTAGAGCCAACCTGAGTGCTCTAGAGCAGTGGTCTCCAACCTTGGCAACATTAAGACTTTTGGACTTCAAGTTTTGATCACCTCACTTAACTGTATATCACTTTTAGATGGACACACACACACACACATACACACAAACAGCACTGAGGCATCTTTTTCTATAGTTATTTGAGTAATACATGGCCCTCACAGTGTGAAAGATTGTGGGAAGGAAACAAAGGAAGTTTGCATTTTAGGTTAGAACAAGTAATGCAGCCTAGAGGTGGGAACCATGCAAAGTAAAAGTTTGGAAAAAGATTCTGCCTAAACTGACTCTCTGTAACTCTGACCTATTGATTTCAACATCATGCTTCTCTTCCATACTTGGAATAAATGTGACTTTCCTAATTCTGTTCTTCACACAGCTAGGCTATGTCAGACAAAACATTATTTTGATGAATTCAATGTGATTCAGTTTCAAGTTGTTTTCCATATGAATATAGGAAATGAAATTGCTATCAACAGAACTATCTACAAATAAGTGGTTCAATGAGATTCAGGAATACATAAAAGACGCAATACAAGTATCTCTTAGTAAGCTGCTCATCAATCTTAACTAGTCCTTACTCAACAAGAAGCAATAAAACAATTTGAAGCTCATCATCAACTGAACATTCAAAAATGCATCGCAAATGCCATTGACTCGTGCTAATGGTTGATACAGGTTTCTGCCAGTGCCCTAGGTATCAACCAAGTACCTTGATGTTCCAAGTAGCAAAGTTTTTTGCAGTTCTGCTGGTGTTATTGCAGGAAGCCACAATTTCTTTATGTATTTTATAAAATTCTTGGACATGGTACCAAGTGCCCCGATAACAATGGGTATCATTGTTACATGTTTCATCCATAATCTCATAGTTTCGATGGCCAAGTTGTGATATTTTGGGGGGTTTTTTTCAGTTCTTTTTCTTTGAGTCTGGCATCTTCTGGTACCACAATATCAATAAATTGTAAATTTTGGTTTTGGACAACTCTGATATCTGGCGTGTTCTGTTCCAAATGATGATCTGTCTGTATTTGAAAGTCCCACAAGATCTTCACCTTCTCATTTTCGATAGCTTCTTCCACTTTATGTTCCCATGACTTTTTGGATACAATTGAACATTTAAAAATGTGTCACAAGTAAGATTGACAGGTGCTGATGCTGGTTGCTGCCAGCATTCTAGGTATCAACCAAGTATCTTCTTAAAATATATGATGTTTCGAATAGCACAGTTTTTTGCAGTTCCACTGGTGTTATTGCAGGAAGCTGCAATTTCTTGATGTGTTTTGTAAAGTTCTTGGACATGATACAAGTTCCCCGATGACAATGGGTATCACTGTGACATGTTTCATCAATAGCCGTGTAGTTTTGATGGCCAGGTTGCGATATTTCATGATTTTTTCCATTTCTTTTTCTTCAACTCTGGCATCTCCTGGTATAATGATATCAATAAATTGCACGCTTTGGCCCTTGGCTACAGTGATATCTGGTGTGTTATGTTCCAAATGATTATCTGTCTGTATTCAAAATAATAATGATGATGATGATGATGACGATGACAACGACAATGACAACAACAACAACAACAACAACAACAACAACAACAACAACAACAACAATAATCTTCTCTTCTGACTTTTCCAAAATATATGGAATGGAACAAGGATATTCCATTTCTGCCTTTTTGCCCTGAGTCTTCCATATACATTGTAAGTTATATGCGGTCTCTCATGATATTGAGGTTATAAGCAGATATCCTTCTAAGTATTGTTTGCAATGAAAGGAAGGTATAATTTCCACAAGGTCAGAGAAAACACTAACTTCTTTCAGCTACATTTTTCAGTTTCATTCAGCAGCTTGGCTTCTCAACACTAGAAAGAAGATTAAGGCCAGAAAGGGTAGGACTGCAATACATGGACGCTTTCTTAGCCTCCAGAGATGAAAAAATGTAAATGATTTAAGATTTGAATCTCTGTGATATTCAACTCCTCCAAGATTTCTATGCAGAGAAATGTGTTGACTTCTGCTTCTAAATATTGTTTGCTACGGGAGGGTATGTTTACCCATCCTTCAATAGCTGATCTTGAGTTTTGTTTGCTTGTTCAAAAATGTAAATGAAAAAAGTACTTTCCTTTTTTTAAAAAAAGTATTTCAAAATGCAAGGCCTGTGGTAACGTTTCCAATTATCTGCAGCATATGTACATTTTCTGCCCCCCCTCCCTACTTTCCATTCCATAAAATTCTGCTGTTCCTATAATGTTAGTTGACACAAAAGAAATGAGAATCATTTGTAGCCAGACCTTTTGTCCTAAAATCATGATTATGATGGAGGCTAAAATCCCACAGCTCCTGCTTTCATATATTGTTTCCATTTGGGACCTAAGCTAATAAAGTATTATTAACCAATATTTTCAAAATGGGACTTCACATCCTAGTCACTCGAAATATATATATGACTCTCATAAACAACACCATACAGTCCTCTTGGGCTGTTCTGAGAGATCCTCAGATAACGCAGCGACTAAAATGAGAGCGAGCAGAGTAAATTGAAGTCCAGCATGTTGGGAGGAAGAGAACAGGGCTCTTCTGGATGTCATTTAATCCAAATGGTAGAGAAGGTGGTCCATTGGGGAGCCTCTATCTCATACACACACTGAAATGATGTCGTCAGTGAACATAAATACAAAGTCTTTTCATACATTGTGTATCTGCATTGATACCCCCTGGTTGGAAAAAGTAAAACTAAGGAGACTGCAAGAGCAGCCGGTGTATCGGTGGTGCAGAAATCCCTGCAGAAATTGGGAAGTCATTGTTACATGTTAAATTGGAATCTTTGTGGGCTCCCCATTAGTCTCACAACAGATGTACTTGAATGATCAGTTCTGCATCTAGAACCTCTCCCAGGGCTGCTGGGAGTTCAAAGGGATTGGGGCATACCCAGAGGTTTGAGAGATATAGACGTGAGTAAACAAATAGTCATCTCTGCTTACTCAGGGTTCTTGTTCTCTGTTAATTGTTATGCCGAGATCCATTTTCCTCTTTTGAAAGAAAACTAATGCAAACTTAGAAGTTAGGAACTAAGTTGTTCATCATATTACCCTCCTACTATCTTCTAGAATTTGTGATGACCCAAGTCAACACAATTAGCAAACCCAAAAACAGAGACGTAAAACAAACAAACTTTAAGTGCAAAAAACAAATGGTCTTCTTTATTCTGAAGTTCTTTTTTTTTCAAAAACAAAAGCAAATCCTTGCCAAAATAAACTGTGGCTTCAGTAATTAATGTCTTAGCAAGAAACAAAAACTTGGATGAAAGACTCCTTACTCACAGATACCAGACCACAATACACTAGGCTTGAGAAATTCAATGCTTTGACACCAGCATTGCTGATTACCAGCAGCTGGCTTTTAAAGGCTCCACTCAGCTATCTTTACTCTTGAGTAGCCTTTTCTTTTCAATAGCCTGTTTGTCACTGTGTCTCTGTCTAGGGTCAGGTGGGGGCACTGTTCCTTCCTCTGAGCTGTCCTTCTCTGACTCTACTCCCAGCTCACTGGATGCTGCTGGGACCTGCACTTCCTCTGTTCCAGCCTCCCCCTCACTGCTCTCTGCCAGCTGCTCCTCCTCGACCTCCGAGTCGGACACAGGTAGAAGCATGACAGAATCAGGCTGATTCTTTCTTTTTCTTTCTTTTGCTACAACCATTGCACAAAGCCCCTACCTTCACCTGCAACTGTGCAGTTGTAGTAATAATATAAAACTTCTTTCATTCTGAGAATAAGCCACCTTGTAGACCCACTACCAAAAAAAAAAATATAATAAATAGCCATCCTTCTAGATGTACAGTTCAGAATTACTTGCATGGGAAAAAGGGAACTGGGCACAGAATATTCATGATTGAATGTCTCATTCCTATTGCTTAGGATAATATAACACATGCAGTGTAAGATATTGAAAATACTATGCAACTCCTGTGGCTAGTTGAAATGAATTAGGTTGAGGTTATAGGTTGACCTATATACATAAGCCTAATGAAGTGATGACATCTCCAGTGGGATGAGAAATAGAAAAGTTTTATTGGAGTTGATCCAAGTTTTACATACTCAAACAAATTTTATCTTGGTGCCTTCATTAAAAAAGTATGAAGAAAATTTTAGACACAACAAGCTACAAAAGCAAGTCAATTTACAAAGAAACAGGTGCAGATTCCAGCAATAGGTTATTGATAGGACAAGACAGGATATCCTATCCTAGCAATAGGATATTTAAAGATATATGCTAACCATGCAGGCTGTTAAAATCAACTGCAGGGTAATAAAGAAGTAAAGTAACCCATTTTCTATAAGAGGATAAATGTATCTGGTTTGGGTTTGGATAAGAGAAGAACAGCAGAAAACAAAACTTTTATCAAGTCAAACACACATACAGTAGGTTTATCAGGGCCTCAGCATCCATTAAAAACTGCATTGCATACAAATCCTTGGTTATATTTTCCATGCTAGCATGATTCACCTTTTGCCTCAACAACTTTGATAGAGCTTCTACTTGTACCCCAAAATTTTCAGGGAGCAAAGATAAAAGTGGATGAGTACTTTTCAGGAAAAAAAACCCCACAATAGTTTGTAAATATACCTCATTGAATGGAAATGAAAAAAGAGCAGAAACAGGTTAATTAAATAAAATGTTCACATACACAAAATCAGGATCTGTTTCCAATTATTCAGGAACAAAGGGGAAAGCTGGTTTGTCAGATAATTTATTCACACCATGTAATTCATCCTGATCCAGTTGTGAAGATTAATTAGAAAAGAGCTTTGAGGATGAAAAGCTTGGTAAAAGTGCTAAGTGATATTAATCATTGTGATTAGAATGTAATTGTTTTGTTTTTTAACTTTTCCATTGATATGACATAGCACTCTAATCTGAGAGGGGGGGAAGTCACTATTTAAATAACTTATTCAAAATGATATTTACCTACACTGTGTATAATGTGCATAATGCTAAGAGGTGTATCAGCTCATTTAGAGGCTAAGAATAGAATAAATCAGCTTGGTATTCTTCTAGTCATTCATGTGGCTCCATGGGAAATGAATTTCTAGATCTGTGATTGTGAACCTATGGCACACATGCCAGAGGTGGCCCATGGCACCCCCTCTGATGGCACGTAAACCGTCACCCCAGTTAAGCTCCTCTGTGTTTGCATGCGCGCCTCCCTCTGGCCAGCTGGTTTGTTTGGGTCTCTGCTGTGCATGTGTGAGGGATGGGGGCCGTGGGGAGGCCATGTGCTCATTAGCGGGGGGCATGTGTGGGGGCCCTCATGTGCATGCACAGGGGGAGGGCACATGCATGTGCAGGGGGCAGGGCATGTGTGTATGCACATGGGGCAGGACATGCATGCATGCAGGAGGGGGCAGGACACATGCAAATGACTGAACATGCATTGCATTTTAAAGGGTTTATGCTTGCACGCTTTGGGCACTCAATCCAGAAAAGGTTAGCCATCACTACTCTAGATTTTGCTTCTAAATACTGAAGTCTTACTTATTTTAAAAGAATTACATTTTCAAAATATTTCTTTCTTTCTTTCTTTCTTTCTTTCTTTCTTTCTTTCTTTCTTTTTCTCTCTTTCTCCTTTCTTTTCTTTCTTTCACAATATACAACACATAGATATCATTGACAAGTGGAGATTCCATCACCCTCAGTGTTCAATCCCAGCCCTGTTCTGGAGGCTTGAAGTACAGACGTAAAAGAATGGAATATAATTGAAATAAAACATGTATGAGAATAAACAGAATGCTTTGCAAATGTTTCAAAAGTGAGATGGGAGTAAGATAAAACATGTGATGTCCCCTTCACTGTAGAATAGGATATGATAAGATAGAATGGAATAGAATGGAATAGAATGGAATAGAATAGAATAGAATAGAATAGAATAGAATAGAATAGAATAGAATAGAATAGAATAGAACGGAATGGAATTGAATGGAACGGAACGGAACGGAACAGAGTGGAATCAAATGGAATTGAATAGAATGCAATGGAATCAAATGGAATTGAATGTAACAGAATAGCAGATTAGGAAGGGACCTTGGAGGTCTTTTAGTCCAAACTGAAACCCAGGCAGGAATCCATATACCACTTCAGACAAAGGGTTATCCAACATGTTCTTTAAAAAACATTGAAGTTGGAGCATTCACAACTTCGGGAGGCAAGTAGTTTCACTGATTAATTCTTGCCACTGTTAGGAAATTTCACCTCAGTTCTCAGTTGCTTCTCTCCAAGTTTCGACCCATTGCCTCTTGTCCTACCCTCAAGTACTTTGAAGAAGAGCTTGACTCCCTCTTCTTTGTGGCAGCCCCTGAGATATTGGAAAACAGCTATCATCTCTCCCCTAGTCCTTCTTTTCATTCATACAGAGTTACTACTACTGTTCTTCATATGTTTAACATCCAGGCACCTAATAATCTTTGTTGCTCTATATATATATTATAAAAGGATGTGTCTCATTGGTTTTTGTCACCAGAAAAACTGTCAATGTCAGCATTCCACAAAACCTCTTCCTCCAATTAATAAAACTCTGAGGCAGGCATTTTCTGAAAGTTCAGGTGTACTGGCACATCTTGGGAAAACCCGAATCTGAGATTTCCTGTCAGACCTTGCTCCTATTCAAAAGCCAGGAAATAATCACTTCCACTCCATTATGTGAAGTAAAGTTCTTTTACTGAGAAAGATATGTAGCTTGGACAGGTTCAAGCAAAGACTGGTACAAAGCGGGAAAATCATG